>PVKU01013118.1:0-30930 GCA_004027475.1 Anoura caudifer | reverse complement strand
ATTCCTATCCCTCTCCTCTCTTGTTCTCAATTTCAGTGTCTTTGGTTATATTATGCTTGTTTGTTTGTTCTGTTTAATTAGGATCCTGTTAAAGGTGAGATCATATGGTATTTGTCTTTTACCTCCTGGCTTATTTCACTTAGCATAATGCTCTCCAGTTCCATCCATGCTGTCATGAAGGGTAGGAGCTCCTTCTTTCTTTCTGCTGCATAGAATTCCATTGTGTAAATGTACCATAGTTTTTTGATCCATTCATTTACTGATGGGCACCTAGGTTGCTTCCAACACTTGGCTATTGTAAATTGTGCTGCTATGAACATTGGGGTGCATAGGTTCTTTTGGATTGGTGTTTCAGGATTCTTAGGATATAATCCCAGCAGTGGAATTGCTGGGTCAAAAGGTAGATCCATTTTTAGTTTTCTTAGAAAATTCCATACTGCTTTCCATAGTGGTTGTACCAGTCTGCAATCCCACCAGCAGTGCACTAGGGTCCCCTATTCTCCACAACCTCTCCAACACTTGTTGTTTGTTGCTTTGTTTATGATGGCCATTCTGACTGGTGTGAAGTGATATCTCATTGTGGTTTTAATTTGCATCTCTCTGATAGCTAGCAATATTGAGCATCTTTTCATGTATCTCTGGATCCTCTGTATGTCCTCCTTGGAGAAGTGTCTGTTCAAGTGTTTTGCCCATTTTTTAATTGGGTTGCTTGTCTTCTTAGAGTGGAGTCATGTTAAATTCTTTATATATTTTGGAGATTAAACCCTTTTCTGAGGTATCATTGGCAAATATGTTTTCCCATATAGTTGGTTCTCTTTTTATTTTAATACTGTTTTCTTTAGCCATGCAGAAGCTTTTTATTTTGATGAGATCCCATTTGTTTATTCTTTCCTTTATGTCTTTTGCTTTAGGGGACATATCAGTAAAAATGTTGCTGTGAGAAATATCTGAGATTTTCCTTCCTATGTTCTCCCCTAGGACTTTAATGGTGTCATGGCTTATATTTAAATCTTTTCTTCATCTTGAATTTATTTTTGTGTATGGTGTAAGTTGGTGTTCAAGTTTCATTTTTTTGCACATAGCTGTCCAGTTCTCCCAACACCACTTGTTGAAGAGGCTATTTTTACTCCATTTTATGTTGCTGCTTCCCTTGTCAAATATTAATTGACCATAGAGAATTGGGTTTATTTCTGGGCTCTCTGTTCTGTTCCACTGGTCCATGTGCCTGTTGTAGGCTGACAATTTTTTATTAGTTACTAACCATTGTGTATTTTATCTTATTGGGTAATGTTATTTCATTATTATTATTAGTCCTATAAATGCAGGGTTATGCAAAAATGGTTTACCATTATTAATGTGCAAAACAGATTTTATTCTTGTATTATTATTTATTAATTATGATATTATTTTTCATGTGAACAACTGTAAACCTACTACCCTCCCTACCCCCCAATCCCCTATATTCTTGAATTCTTGAGTTTTTCTTTCAGGGCACAGATAAGTTACTTGGAAACAATTTCATTCCTCCAAATTTTGCTTTTAAGGAAGAGCAACTTTTAAATTAAGGCTAATTATGCTCCCACACCTGAGACAATACCTTTCTGAGACTTCTGTCTAATCCCCTGTGGATCACGAGGTTTTGCACTCTGGCTGATGGGAAAATGTAGTATTCCTGGCTCTGTGTGACTTCTGAAGATCATCCCTCTCCCCCTTCTTGCTTCAGGTAGTTTCTTTACACACCTGTGTTAATCATTACCCAGCTGAAGCCTGGAAGGGGCCCTCTATGTATTCCCCTTCTGCGCACAAAAGGGAACTCTTTCTGTTCGGTCTGTCTTGCCAACTCTAGCTACCTTGGTCCGTTTGGACTTCCAGCTTCATCTCTTCAACTTAAGGAGGCTGTAAAAACTCTGCCCATATTCCCCATTCCTGTGCTATAGCCATTCTCTCTAAGCAGTAAGCTGGGGCATTCATTCAGAGGGCTCATTTGTTTTACTTTCTCAGAGATCACTCTCCTGCACTGCCTAATGTCAAATGTTTGCAAACTATGGTTTCACATATTCTGTTCAGGTTTTATGTAGTTTTCTGCAGGAGAGTAAATGTGATCACTGCTATTCCACAATGGTTAGAAGTGGAACAGAGCTTATATTTTGGCAGGGGAAACAGATAGTTAACTAAATTAACAAAAGTTGATTAGTGTAAATTCAGATTTGGGCTCTTTTGAAAGAGTGTTCAGGGAAAAATTCCCTGAGGATGAACTTTTCACTTGACACTTGAACGATGAGAAAGCAAGCCATTCGGAGAGCTAGGGGAAGAGAATTCTGGCCTAGGGTAAAAACCTTGCCGTGCAAATGCCCTGAAGCTGGAACAAATGATATGACTCACCCCTATCTTTTTTTAAATTAAATTTATTGGACTGACATTGGTTAATAACATTATGTAAGTTCCACATATACAATTCTGTAATAAACCATTTCTATATTGCACTGTGTGCTCATCACCCAAAGTCCAATCTCCCTGTCACCACATATTTGACCCACTTTAGCCTGTTCGTTACTTCCCCTCCAGTAACCACTCTTCTTCAACCCTATCTTTTGAACCTTTGCATTTGTAATTGCCCTGTGATTCAGCCATCTGAGCTCTTTACAATCCTTTACATATAATGTTATTTTTCCTTCTCCATTTAGGCCATCTCCTCAGCATAACATGACATTCTACAGGGTCTGGCAGAAATAAGGCCTGCTTTAGTGTGGTTGGTAGGGTAATAATATGGGTGTAATGATTTGTAGTTTTAATTTGAACATTT
This sequence comes from Anoura caudifer, assembly GCA_004027475.1. Lineage (NCBI taxonomy): Eukaryota > Metazoa > Chordata > Mammalia > Chiroptera > Phyllostomidae > Anoura > Anoura caudifer. The sequence continues at coordinate 28,127 of PVKU01013118.1, read as the reverse complement.
CATCTAAAATGTCAGATAGTGTTCTTGAGTGTGATATTGTTACATTACAGAATTACATGCTTATGATTGTGTAGTAAAAGACTTTATTATAAAAAGGAGCATTTTTTTTCCTGGACCCTGTATTTCCCCCTCTGGAAATCTTATTTCCTTGCTGAGACCAGGTGCTATTTCCTTCTTGAAGTCTTTCCTGATAACCTCAGTCAGAAGCAACATCTTTTTTCTTCTAAATTCCTCTAGCACATATTTTTTTGTGTGTATGCAAGGGTTAAATAAGTAACAGTATTGCTAGTTAGCATAGTCTGATTTCTTTGTATTTTGTTTTCTCCTGTATTGTCAGTACCTAGAATAGCTCCTGGCATAGTGTAGAAATTAAAAAATGTTTACTGAACAAGTTGTTATTTGTGTATATGTCATTCTCTGAAACAGGACATTTGCTTTTTTTAGTGTAAGTGATATTTTTATTACTCCCTTTTAAAGATGCTAAAACTGAGGCTGGGAATGGTTCAGGAACTTGTCCAAGGTCACACAGCTAGTAAATAGTGAAAGGAAAATTTGAATCTTAGTGATTTTCTTGAAAAAATTTTTTTTTCCCTGAGCAACTGCCAAAATGACTTTTATCAGTCTATTTATTGCTTCCCAATTTCTCTTGACACAATGAATTTTGTTTTGTTTTTGCTTTTTTAAAAAATTGTATTATAAATCTTTATTGTACTTTTTTCCATTACCACTTAGTCTCCTTATACCTGCCCAACCCCCCCCAGCAATCACCATATTGTTGTCCAGAATGGGAGAACATATTCGTTGATACATCCGATAAGGGGCTAATGTCCAAAAGTTATAAAGTACTTACAAAACTCAACGCCAAAAAGACAAACAACCCAATTGAAAAATGGGCAAAGTACCTGAATAGACACTTGGCCAAAGAGGACATACAGATGGCCAATAAACATATGAAAAGATGTTCAACATCACTAATCATCAGAGAAATGCAAATTAAAACCACAATGATGCCCTGGCTGGTGTGGCTCAGTAGACTGAGTGCTGGCCTGTGAACCCAAAGGTTGCTGGTTCAATTACCAGTCAGGGCATATGCCTGGGTTGTGGGCCAGGCCCCCAGTTGTTGGTGTGTGAGAGGCAACCAATTGATGTATCTCTCACAGACATCCATGTTTCCCTCCCTCTCTTTCTCCCTCCCTTCCTCTCTCTCTGAAAATGAATAAATAACCAGAGGGGAAGGCATCATGTGTCCAGAGAAGCCCAATCCCCAACAAAGATAAATATGTATTAATTCTGGGCTCAGTGTCATGATTCCTTAACTCTTAGTTCAGAGAAGCTCCTTTTCATGCCTAGTCTAAGGCCTTCCGCAGGATGATTGACAAAGACAATCATCTATTTCTTTTAGGGGAATTCTCATTGGTACCTGCAGGTGTGGTCTAGTTTTCATTACCCAGACAAGAAAGTCAAAATGTTGAACAATATATTTTTAAAAGCTTGTGTTAGTCATAAATGACATCAAGTGAGATACATTGATACATTGAGATCTGTCCAGAAAGTATCCAGCCATAAGTATGAAAAATAGAGACATTTATTGAAGAAGATACAAGATACAAGAAAGATTGTACATAGGGCAGTGATGTCTAAGTCCCCTTCAAAGTCAGCACGTTGGGACCTCGCACAGTTTTCCTAATCGCCATCAACTGCCCCTTCATATTTTCCTGAATGCCACCAATGATCTGAAATCTCTTCCCTTTCAAAGGTGATTTTAGTTTTGGGAGAAGCCAGAAGTCACAGGACACCAAATCTGGGCTGTAGGAAGAAGGCTGAGTCACCTGGGTGATTTGTTGTTTCACCAAAAAACTCTGCATGAGATGTGATACATGAGTCGTTATATTGTCATGATGAAGCTGCCAATCACCAGTTGCCCATTACTGCTGCCTTCTGAATTATCTGAATAGTTTCTGTGGAGGAATGTTTAATCTTAATGCAAAATTTGATGCAGATTTATTGTTCTACTCTCCCAGTCATTTTGAATGTGACAGTCACACAGTACATGTGCTCACTCTGACATCTACCCCTCCCCGCTGACTAGTATGGTGAAGTCATCATTGTTCACACATGCACATTCTAGTTCATATGCTCTAAGTACTAAGTAGTAGTACTTAGTAATACTAAGTAACTTGGCTGCCAGGTTACATCAATGTCCCTCAAACCATTTTTATTATATTAACAATGGCTGGACTTTTTCCAGACAGACCTTGTATGTAGTTGATTTTTTATTCTGGGAGGGCACAGTGAGGCTAAAGATTAATCCAATTTATATTGTTTAAACAGCACACCTCCGAGTCTTCAACACCAGAATTCATATTTGTGGTGATTTCACAGATTTCTTTGTGATTATTATTTCGAAATAAAGGTAGTCTTACTTTTAAAAATAGTAACTGCTAGAAGCCTCCAGTACTTTTAAAACAAACAAAACCAAATTAAGTTTTTCTTTGCCACCTAACTCAGGGAGGTTAGTAATAATATTTGATTTGGATAATCAATATAGATTTTCTAATTGATTTGGATAATCAGTTAGGATAATCATGTAGTCCTAAAACTGTTCTATAGATGTGGTACAGGTAGAGTTAAGTGCGATGGTTATTGTAGAAGCATTTTATTAGGTGAGATTGTTCATGTAATTTATTGTCTAGTATAGTTTTATAGGGTTAAAGTGTTATTCATTTTTTTATTCATTTGACTAATTTTTGCATGCCTTTATTAATTCATTTTTTTATTAAGAATAGTTGTTGAATTCATGCATTCAGCACCATAATAATCCCTGGGAAAACAACAGGGAGGAAGGCAAAATTAGTCCATACTGTCTTGGAACACAGACTAGTGGAATCTTTTGAATGAAGCTCCAAATCAATATCCTTTTTCACTCTTTGTGGGAAAAAAATCCAAAAACCAAAAAACTTCCATGTCCTTATGAAGAAGCCACATTGTTGTTATTCCTGATGTCCTGACCTGACTCTGGAAATTATATTTAGTTTACCTTAATGATTCATTCATTCATTCAGCTGAATGGCATTCTTTGCTTCCTGTCTCCAACAGATCTATGTCTATCAGACCACAGGAATTAAAATTTCATGGTGAGAGGACTGACACCATGATACATTTTAAAAATATTTGTGCACTTATTATGTAATCAGGGATTTTAATAAAGGAAATGACTCTTATTTATTAATGATTAAACTACTAAGCTCTTTTCTCAGTAAGTGTTTCACCTCCCTTTCTGATAAAGAAGATTTGTTGCTTATTTTATAAATGTTATTGTTAATTGTTGTAATTTGATGTGAATGAGTCTAGTACTTCATTATTTTACTAACTTGCTGCCCACAGGGAAGAGGCAAAAAAACCAAACAAACTGAAAAATGAAAACCAACTCACAAATGAGATATGGTAAAATAATTTGAAAAGTCAAGATACTTATTTTCACCTCACTGATCAAGTTTGCAAGGTAAACAGTAATGATTTCTCCTCTAGCTCCTGCCCTAATTCTTTGCTCTTCTTTTATAATCTTCTGCACTAAAATTGTCTATACTCCAATCTCTCTCCTCCTGCTGCTCTTAAATTGCCTCCTACCACTACATGAAGTTCCTTGTTGCTAAATACAAGTGAAATTCTCAGTCTTAATCTCTTGTAGGTAATAGAAATGCTGTCTTTTCATTTGCTCAGGCCAAAAAATGTTGGCATCATCCTTGACTTCTCTTTTTCTCTCACATTTCACATTCCATCCTTCAGCAAATACTGTTGACTCTACCTTGAGAAACATCCTGAATTTCATCATTTCTCATCTAGTCCAAGCCATTATCATCTTGCTTGCCTTATTGCAATAGTTTATCTGGTTTCTTAATTTCCTCCCTTGATTACCTGTCTATTCTTTGCATTTGCTTTCTTTGTTTGGAAAACCAAAACACCCAACTAGTTTCATGGCCTACTCTCTCACTTTCCTCAGGCTTTTATTCAAATGTCACCTTCTCTGTGAGGTCTTGTCTGGCTACTCTAATTAACATTAGAAATCCAAACCCTCCTTGTTTTCCTTTCCTGCCACCTTTTTCTTTATCAAACTTCTCATCTGCTCACATACTATGTTTTACTCATATACCTCTTTATTCATTGTCCTCCTGGTCCCCTTCCACCAACCAATATGTTTAAATTTTTTATTGCTCTATATCCCCAGTTGCTAGGATAGTGAGTATTAATAATCTGGCACATAAAAATACTCAAATAAGTATTTATTGAAAGGAATAAATTTTGTGGTGACTAGGATAATTCTCCACTGGGTCACTGATAGTCTGAATAGGTTTGTTTTCTATAGATGTAGCTTACTGAGAGGGAGAATATTATGCTGTAATTTAAAAATAAAAACAATAATGTATTATTATTAAAGTACTCTTTCATGTCTTGTGTGATTTTAGTTTACTTGGATTTGAATAGCATGAGTTTCATTTTTAGACCTTCCTTTTTATTAATGTGAGAACTGGATGGGAGTGGCACAGCGCAGAGCACGCTTCTGATCTCACACCTGTTCCAGCAGGCGTCAAGGAAGAGCAGAGCAGTGGTGTCTTGGTGTGTGGTACCTACTTGTTAACCCAGCTGCTCTCAGTTTTTTTTCTCATTATTCTCATTGGTTGAATATTGCATAATTATTATATTTCTGTGGGCAAGTATCCTTGTCTTTGTGATTACCCTTGCCTCAGGCCTGAAAAGCATCATTGTGTTTCCCGAGGAAGCTCTGGTATCCTCTGTATTCTTTCTAGAGTGCAAAGGAAATATTAGTAAGAGAAGCATCTTTTGATGATTTAAATAAATGAGAATGTGAATGACAAAAAGTGGACTGTTAGATTAGCACATATGAGAACTCTGAGATCATGTGGCAAGTAGTGCTACTGGACAGATGCCAAAGAACCCCCTTTAAGCCCCATTTCTGGTCACAGTTTTTTTCTGGGACTAACACTGTGCATGGGTCTCACTAGCTCTTAAATAGGAGTCAACATTGTACACAAACATAGAAATCATCAATAACGTTCCATTATACGAGGGTGGTACTTGTGCGTCAGTGAAGAAATATTTTAATATATATGTAGTCCTATAGGGTTTCACAGGATATTACAGTTTTCTAGGGGAACTGAAATAGACAAATAGAAAATCAACACAGATTTTCCCTGCCTAGTGTGGCTCAGTGGACTGAGTGCTGGCCTGTGAACCAAAAGGTTGCCCATCAGGGCATCTGATTACCAGTCAGGGCACATGCCTGAGTTGCAGGCCAGGTCCCCAGTTGGGGGTGTGGGAGAGGCAACCAGTTGAAGTTTCTCTAGCACATCAATGTTTCTCTCCCTCTCTTTCTCCCTCCCTTCCCCTCTCTCTAAAAATAAGTAAGTAAAATATTTAAAAAAACAAAATCAACACAGATTTATGCAAATAAAAATAATTTCAAGTAGAGATTGAATATAAGGATACTTCTGAAGGGCTAGTAAATTGTTTAATTTCTTGAAAAAAAATTCTATAGTTATAAACTGGGATGCAGTAGTAGTTGAAAGAAATATTTAGGTTAATGAATGGACCAGTGAAAAGTCTGGAAGACATTTAAATGTTTGTGTTTCCTCAGAGATCTGTTCATTGAGTTCTTCTATCTCTGCCTAACCTCTTAAAGAAACACAGTCCATACTCCTACTTCCTCCTGGTCCCAAACTCGTATTTCCAGCTCTTTTCTGATCATCTGCTTTGGACACCCTCCAGCCACATCAAATTCCATGGAATAATGATAGTAACTACTATTTGTTGAGAAATTATCATTTACTTGCCATTATTGTAACTGCTTGATATGTGTTAGCTGATTTAATGAGAGCAGAGCAGTGGTATCTTGGGATTTGATAACTATTTACTTGTTAACCTAGCTGCTCCTCAATGTTTTCTCATTATTCTCAATAATTTTGCATTTTTAAAATTAACTTAGTTGTATAGATGAGGAAACTGAGACTTTAGGAGTTTAAGAGACTTGCCCAAGGTCCCACAGATATTAAATGACACTTCTGAATACAAACATATATTCTTAATCACTGTAATTCCTTTCACAATTAAATTCTTTAGATATGCTTTCAAACTGCTTCTCCTTATTGGAAAATGTGGTTGAAATGTTACCACTATACATCCAGCCAGGATCCTAGACATGTTTACCATCTTTATTCCCTGCATCTGAATAGTAAGTCAATCTATTTTCCTCTTGTGTATCTCTTAGACCTGTTTACTTTTTAATACTGCAACTACTATCATTCAGGCTATTGTCTCTTATCAGCCAACTAGAGTATGTGCCTCTAGTTTTGCTGCAACATCTTCCATGTTATAGATTTTTCTAATTGCATGTATTCTTATATAATTTTTCTGCTTAAAATCCTTAAACAGCTTCCTAACATTTATAGGACAAAGACCTATCCCTCGAGGATAGAAAACTAGGCCTTTAACAATCTGGTCTGTGTCATCACTTTTATCTTTTTCTCCTGACACTTCCTTTTATATATCCTGTGTTTAAGACAAACAGAATTTCTTAGAGTTATGGACTACATGCAGTTCCTCCCGTCTGAAACACTTTTACTCTATTTCCCCCAAACCTATTCCTTACTTTATTATAGTTGCCATATGGAATGTTAAGTGAATGTTTGCCTTTCCCCACTTCTAAGTACATTGTTAACTCTCTGAGGGTTTGTCTCATTTATCTTTATATAGTTGTATTTAGCACATAGTGTAATTTATAATTTATTATAGTATATAATGTACCTAATGATTCATAAGCCCTGAATCAATGATATGGATGGATGAATGAATGCACATATAAATAAAAACTAAATCAGGAGGTTTAGATTTGGTTTTGCCTATGAGGAAACACTTCAAAACTGAGTAGTTGAGGAAAGTAAGTAGGAGAGACAGCTTGTCTGATTGGACTGATTAAGTATAAAAGTTCATTACACAGAGGTAGGGAGAGGGAAAAGTTTCCTTTTTCATATTGTTTGGAGATTTATGACTGTATGGCACATTTAGAAATACCACAAAAAATCCAGGAGAATGATAAGATGTAGAATAATTTGAATCCTCAGGTTTGGAGTGTTAACTGACTTCTTAAGCTTTTTCAACCAATTATTACAGGCTTCAGTTTAAGTCAGAGTCTTCAATTTTACCTCATTTAGTATTCTGCAGGTGCAAAACACACTACATTTAGTCCAACCCTATTGTTTATCAATACAGTAAGGAAAGTACTAGAGTGAGTAATCTGTCCATGGTTCCAGATCTACTTGGAGATAGAGATTTTCACTTCCATGCTTTCCCCACTTTAAGGAACAGTATCAATGGTCAAGAAGTTCAGTAAATACAGCCTGCCTGGACTTAAATCCAACCCTGTCATTTACTAGCTTGTGATTTGAGAAAATTCAGTGTTCTTATCTGTAACATCAGGGAAAGTATCCACATAATAGGACCAGTGTAAAGGTTAAATAAGTTAATATGATAAAGGCCTTAGCAAATGGCTCCACATAATAAGCCTTAAGATGTTACCCATCACTCTTTGATTAAAGTGCAACAGTAATGCTTTTCTCTTCTACTATGTTCCTACTGAGTCTATATTATAGGATATGTCATGTGGTGTTACAAGTATTCTCATGTCTCACTTTCCCTCTTGACTCTGAGCTTTTTAAGGATAGAGACCTTGCATTGGTCAAGGACCTAGCAGTATCTGGCACACAAGGGGCATTTGATACATATATTTTAGAAGAATTAATGAACTTTTTTATTTTTAGAAAATAACAGTTAAATGACTATTTCACTCTTTGATACTAAACCAGAACTTATAGGTAATTTGTGAGTTATCATGTCTGTGAAAGGGACAGTAGAAGCATGGAGAAAGAATGCTATGTGTAATTTGGACAAAGAAAGACTTAAACCACCTGACTCAGGGCCTCACCACGCAAGATTTCTCACCCTGATGGAGTAGTTATCACTTCAATCATTTTCTGTCGAGACATGCTTCACATGCTTCCTACTCAGTCTTTTCTGAATGAACTTCAGTGGGAAGTTGTAGGGTAAATGGAGTCTGTCAGCCTCCCTCACTGAGCCCAATAAGTAGTATTCCCATAACGTTGAGAATAGGCCCTCATGCACAGAATCATGCTTTGTTATAAATATCTTGGCATCCTGCCAGCTTTGTGTGCACTTAGTATATAAGGGAATTGGGACTTCCCGTGGTGTGACAAGTTGCTTGTGGTGTGTGTGGATCATTCCATCCCAGAATAAAGGTATGTCAGACATCCCAATGGCTCTGTGAATTGTCCTATGTCTGTGGGAATCCTGAGTGAACCTGCCTGGCCTTGAAAAACTACAAGACAGTTGGTGTAGATGGCAGGATTCCTCATAGAATGGTGTGGTGCTGGCTTCCCCTGAGCGGGGCTTGGCGAGGTAGCCGGCCACCAGCATGTAGCATTTAAGTGGCAGGGCTCCTGGCGGCATGGCCAACCCCCAGGACTGGCTTGATGAGAGAATGCACTGCGGGTGGCAGGGGAAACCCTGAAGAAACCCAGTGTCCAGGCAGCTGTGGGGCCTGCAGGCTGGGTGTTAGCTTTGCAAGCAGTGACAGAAACTGCACTTTGTGACGTAGCGCAGCTATGAGCTCTGTGAGAGAGCAGAAGCCTTAGAGACTGAGGGAAAGGAGACTGTGCTTCAAGACGCACTGAGGCGAAGTTAGGAGAGCCCCGAGAGGGAGCAAAAGCCTTGGATGCTTGGGTTCACGCCCTGAAGAAGACCTCCGAACAGTGGGGCGACACCCCACCTGAATTGTAGCAGACAGTCAGGAAGGGGAAGACACAGGGGTCCCCACAGGCGAGTTGCCTGTGCTGCTCTGCCTGCATGCCAAGGCCATGTGCATTGAGCGGTATTCCAGGATGCGGTGCCACCATGGGTGCTTGGCCTGGGGGCAGTGGGGCTACTGGCGATGGCAAAGCTGGCATGGGGCCTCCAGTTTAGTGTGCTGGTGCTGGCACTGGCTGAGGTGCAGGTGCTGCACAAGAATGACTCCGAGGCGGAGCGTAGGTGTCACGGTGCCTAGAGCTGTCAAGGTGCTGGGCAGGCTGCACCCTTGGTGCACTGCTGCTGTTAGCCAGCCTGGCACAGGTGGTCCAACATGCACGCAGTCCAAGGTGCCCTGCCCGCCATGTTGCGGAGTGCGGGGCTCGTGTTTCTGGTGGCTGAGGTGCTGCCGGCTGCTGTGAGCAGATGCCAGACCCTAGCTCTGGCCCTGTGCACTCTGGTGCTTAGCCACCTGGCCAGCTGGCCGCACAACCCAGGTGGCTGTGAGAGAGCATGCCATGCAAATAGTTATTTGGTTACAGCACCAATGGAACAGTGTGCACATTCCTTGTGGAACATGACCTGGATCGGCATCTGTGCTGGGGCAGAGCATCCATGTGACTGGCCCTGGCCCTTGGTTGGCTGCTCTATATGGGATGACTCGGGTCGCTTGTGGCTGAGGCCATGGAGTTGGTTGGACCAGTCCCCCTTTGTATTGAGAACCCTAAAGGACAAGCCCAGGTGTCCTAAAGGATAGTAGGTCTGTGTCAGAAGCATACTCTTAAGCATTGCTGGGAGGTGTGGAATGTTGTGTGGGCTGCGGTTCCCACAGGGGCATCTCTGGGTTTGTGGCTTACATGGGTAGCCTTAGTTGCTTGGAAATCAGACCGGCTGCTGTACCTAGGGGTAGCCTTATTTGTTGCTTACTGCTGCAACTTGTACCACTGTGGCAGCAGATTGCTCCCCTCACCAAGGGACCCTTGTGGAAGACACCCTTGTGTAGATTATATGGTGAGGAGCCCTGAAGGTATGGATTGTAGGGTAAATAGAGTCAGGCCCCCTCACCTGGCGATAAGCAGTATTCTCATAACATTGAGAACAGGCCCACATGCGCAGAATCACACTTTGTTATATAATATCTTGGCAGCCTGCTGGCTTTGTGTGCATTTAGTATATAAGAGAGTTGGGACTTCTTGTGGCACAACATGGGGTGAGACGCCGGGTGCAACATGCGGCTTGTGGTGTTCTCGGATCACCCCATCCCAGAATAAAGCCATGTCAGACATCCGACAGCTCTGCAAATTTTCGTCCGTCTGCCCACGTCCTATGTGAATCTGCATGGCCTTGAACAGTTGCAACACAGAAGCCTAAACACGAAACAGAATTTCTGTGCATCATTGGTGATAGCGATACCTTATGTTTGGGTTGACCAGGTTCATTGTTTTAAGCATTTCTAACCGTAGTACCAACTTTGAGTTTGGATCTGGTGCTCTTATTCTTCTTTGTGAAAATTAGAATGGGGGTAAACATTTCATCTGGCCACCTGTACAAATTATGGATCAGTTATAGCATGATGCAAAAAGTAAGTGCTTTGGAAGCAGCGTGGGTTGGAGTTCTGACTCTGCTGCTTGGTTGCTGTGTGATTTCAGCAAGTTGTTTAACTGCACTCAGCTCCAGCATACCATGTCAGGTTGATATGAAGAGAACATGGACTAATTATGTAAAATAATATACTTGGCACAGTACCTGACATGTAGTAAACAGTAAATATATAGTAGGTTTTTATTTTTAAACAGTGGATGTCATGCTAGGTCATTTAAGATATATCCTAATAATGGAACTATGCTAAGTGAAGTAAGCCAGGTGGTGAGGGACAAATACCATATGATCTCACCTTTAACTGGAACATAATCAACAAACGAAAAAAGCAAACAAAATATAACGAGAGACATTGAAATTAAGAACAATCTAACAATAGTCAGATGTGGGGGGAGGGTACAGTGGGGAGAAGGGTTTTCAGAACTACTATAAAAGACACATGGACAAAACCAAGGGGGAGGGTGGAAGCAAGAAAGGGAGGTGCATTTGAAGGGAATGGGGGGAGGGGTGTAGAGAAAATGCAGACAACTGTTACTGAACAACAATAAAGGAATTAAAAAAATCCTAGTATAGTGCTATGTATTGTCTGCCAAAAATATATAGATGTTTGAGCCAATCATTTTTCTTTTAAGAAACCTAAGGGCCATAACATAAAGTATGGAAATCAAACTTGCAATAGGTGATGCATAGACCACCTGTATCAGAATCTCCTGTTAAAAATACAGGATCCTTGTCCTCAACTCAATTTATTGGATTAGAATCTCTGGAGATGAGACCTAGGAATCAGATATTTTCAGAAGCATGCAAGGTTATTCTGGTGTAAATTGTTCATTGATAAACCTTAAGAAATACTTATCTACAAGATATGTGTTTTCTTGAGCATAGTTAACTGATTTAAATGTTTTATACTTATATTAAGTTATTTCTATTGAATGTACTTAGCCTCTAGCATTGATGGTGTAGTAAATGGAAAACTTAATTTGTGAGTATTTGAAGTTTTAGCATCTACATTTTCTAGGTGGGATTTCATATGAATTGCATTAATATTTCTATTAACTTTATTTTTAACGCTATTAAAAACATCTTTATGGTTAGTTTAAGTCCAATTAAAAATACCATTTGCAACAAATTCAAGTCAAGTATTTAGTTTCTTTGCTTGTGTTAATTATTGAATCTTGGTTTAGAGACTATCAACTTCGAACACTGAAACAAAAGCAAAAGCAAATAAACAAAGACAAAAAGAAAACAAACACAAACCTAGAAATAAATTCTAACTAATCCTTGCTTTTGAATCCTATATTGAGAGACAGTTGGTATTTAACTGTATGCAACGTGAACATGGTAATGCTGTTTATGCTTTTGCATGTGTTATTTGTCTAGTAGTAACATTCTCCTTTGTTTTTTAATATGGCAAACCCTTCCATATGCTTCAGAGTTCCTCTCAGATATCATCTCCTTTGGGAAGTCTTCTCTGATGTCCCTAGTCTGTATCCATATGGATCAGGTGCCCTTTCTATTTCTTCTGTATACTGCCATACTGTCCTTAGAAACGTCTAATTGTTTGTCTCCCTTCCAAGCTGAGCCCCATGGGGCAGCAACTTTGGATTTCCAGCATTAACACAATTTTGAGTCAGTTTGGAGGCATTTAGTAAATGCCTGTTAAAAGAATAAATCAATTTTATGTATCTCTCTTGATTTATGAGATGATTATATTCTTGAAAAGTGGCACTAAATTCAAACACCTACATCAAAATTAACCTTCTTCTTAGAAATAAAAGCAATTTTCAGTTGTTCAGTTTTGCCCTACTTTATGAGTATCCAAGTAAAATAATCTTTTTTAGCTTAATCAAATTTTGCCTTCTACATTTACTTAACTGCATTTCCTCATTTAGTCATTGGCACTTAATGGATGATACAGTAGAAAAGCCTGCATTAAGTTTCAGAAGCCTAAACTCAGGCAGCACAGTTTCCAAATAACATCATTGTACAAAATGATGGAGAGCAAGGCTGCCCATAGCAAAAGTTTCTCTGGAATGGAGGAGGGAAGAACTGGAAAGGTGCAAGGGCTTGAGTTGCCAGTGTGCACCCTTGAGAAAAAGCCTTGTGTTCTTTCTCTGTTAGTTGAGCCCTGGTGTGAGGGGGTGGGGAGAGAAACTGACATAATTTGAACAGGTTTGTAAAATTCAAAAGCAGAGAGAAATTGTGTGCCATTCCTTAGTAGAGGCTTTGAAAGTTTCCCTCAGTCCTGCTGCAGCACAAGAGATCAGGTCTTCCAACTCTTATTTATAACATAATTCTAGTGTTTTAGATATGATGGAAATAAAAAATAGAAATTGCCTTCCCATGCCCCCAGTTTTCAAAAGATATGTCCCCTAATGCAAGGGACATAAAGGAAAGAATAAATAAATGGGATCTCATCAAAATAAAAAGCTTCTGCATGGCTAAAGAAAATGGTATTAAAATAAAAAGAGAACCAACTGTATGGGAAAACATATTTGCCAATGATACCTCAGAAAAGGGTTTAATCTCCAAAATTTATAAAGAGTTTACATGACTCCACTCTAAGAAGACAAGCAACCCAATTAAAAAATGGTCAAAACACTTGAACAGACACTTCTCCAAGGAGGACATACAGAGGATCCAGAGATACATGAAAAGATGCTCGATATCGCTTGCTATCAGAGAGATGCAAATTAAAACCACAATGAGATATCACTTCACACTAGTCAGAATGGCCATCATAAATAAGGCAACAAACAGCAAGTGTTGGAGAGGTTGTGGAGAAAAGGGTACCCTAGTGCACTGTTGGTGGGACTGCAGACTGTTACAACCACTATGGAAAGCAGTATGGAATTTTCTAAGAAAACTAAAAATGGACCTACCTTTTGACCCAGCAATTCTACTACTAGGATTATATCCTGGGAACCCTGAAACACCAATCCAAAAGAACCTATGCATCCCAATGTTCACAGCAGCACAATTTACAATAGCCAAGTGTTGGAAGCAACCTAGGTGCCCATCAGTAAATGAATGGATCAAAAAACTATGGTACATTTACACAATGGAATTCTATGCAGCAGAAAGAAAGAAGGAGCTCCTACCCTTCATGACAGCATGGATGGAACTGGAGAGCATTATGCTAAGCGAAATAAGCCAGGAGGTAAAAGACAAATACCATATTATCTCACCTTTAGCAGGAACCCAATCAACAGAACAAACAAACAAGCATAATATAACCAAAGACATTGAAATTGAGAACAAGAGAGGAGAGGGATAGGAATTTCAAGGGAAAAGGGGAAGGGTTTAGAGCAACAAGTATGAAAGACACATGGACAAAAGCTAGGGGGGATGGAAATGGGAGCTGGGGAGGGCTGGGGCGGTGGGCTGGGATGGGAGTAGAAGACAGAAAACTGTATAATAAATGAAAAAAGTTTGTACATAAAACATGCTGAAATGTTAACAGTGATTATCTCTGGGTGGTGGGATTATGAATGACTGTCATTTTCATCTCTTTGCTGCTCTGAATTTTGAAATATTTCCACAATGGCGTAGCTTTTTCACCTTGGTTTGCCTGGCTAAGCATCGCTCATGCTGTAGTTCAGGCCTCATCTTCCCCATACTGCTGGCTGTGCCGTGTGTTCCCACTTCACGTCCCTTTAACACTCTGGGTATCTCATTCTCTTATCACCACAGTATGCAAGATAATTGTCTGTGTCCTTTTATGGACCAGAAGATATATCTTATTTTTATACCAACACACCAGCATAAAAATTAATAAATCTTTTGTTGAATTAACTAATAAGAAATTCAGCAAAAATTATTTCATAGTTTGCCCCAAATTACAGTACCAGAAAAGTTGTCACCATTAGAAAAAAAGAATCTGTTTTTTAAGTAATATGGAAAGACATGTGAATTATAGAACTCTGAAAATTACAGTAAATTTGGAACACAAATTTAAATTCTTAGATTATGTAAGCCTATGTATAAAATGTATCTGAACAACATATATTACATATATCTGAACACTCTGTTCACTAATAGTTGGGTTGCTTGTGATGAAACTGAAATATTGCTAAAAGAAAGAGTTTTGATTTTTTCTTCTCTTTTTTCTATATGACATTTGTGATCTTTCTTTGACAGCATAAACTCAATAACAAAAACAGAGATTTTTCTGGTTTGTCATCATTTGGCAACGTATAGTAAAATTCACATGTTAACACCGAATAATGATTATTTTAGTGTATTTCTTCATAAATTGGTATAAAAAAGGACAAGTTAAGGATTATTTAGCTACAAGATTAAGTCTGTAATAAGTGTGATATTGATTATTTTCAAGTTAGCAATACAAATGATACATGCAGGACTATTTAACTAAGACAGTGATAATTAGGCGTAAAGGCCGATAATTGGGGAAGTAATAAATTGAGGCATGCATACAAGTAAAGGAAAATTAGACTTTTTAATGAAAGAAATAGCCTATGGATTTTAAATCTGTACAGTAAGGGTGAGAAAAATGCTATTAAAAGTTAATCACTTTATCTTTTAGTCTACCTCTGTTTTTGCACATATTTATACCTAAGCACTTGTCAAATAACATTATGTTCCTTTTCTTCTAAACTTTGACCTGTTTGAATGCAGGGTTCATGTCTTATTTGTTCTTTTTGCTAGCACATGGTAGGTGCTCAAATATTTATTAAATTGAGTTAAATAGGGTTAAGATGCTATTCTCTAGTATCCAATCTAATGCGTAGGCCTTACATGGGTTCCTCTGTAGGGATAAATTTGGGCAAAGAGAGAAAATGAAGTCTTTTTTCCTAAGCTTCAGAATTGGGAAAACCAGTCATGAAGTAAGAGAAGTGGAAATTAAACCTTGTTTAAATATGAACATTCGCCTAATATTGGAGTGAGCTTCCTAATTACTTATTTCATATATTTCCTTTTCTGATAGTTGATGGCTAGAATCGTGCTTATCAGATTGGTGGCCAAGAACATCTGTAAAAGGAGTATGATCTGCCACCTTTGAATTCTAGTATTATACAATGAGGTTCCTTATTATATGCTAGATTTGAGAATGGGCATTCTTGCCTTTTTTCTTAGTGGTCAAATGTCAATTTTTAAAATTAATTCTCACCTGAAGATATGTTTATTGATATGAGAGAGAGAGAAAGAGCTAGAGAGAGAGGGAAAGATCAATGTGAGAGAAAACTATTGATCATGCCCCGACCCGGGATCAAACCTGTAACCTAGGTATATACCATGACCAGGAATTGAACCCACAACCTTTTGGTCCATGGGATGACACTCCAACCAGTTAAACTACCTGGCCAGGGCAAATATCATCATTTTTGAAGCTGTCAGGAAAGATCATTTTTGTTATTTCTTCAGTTTGCCAAATTCTCTTAAACACTTTGGGAATGATAAGTCTGCCAAATCTACATATTATTATATGTTTTAATTGGTTCAGAACATTTATACCAATCCCAGAGAAGTACAAAAGGATAACAGATAAGTAAGTAATATAAACGGTGCTATGATATGTTCATATATGTAATTTTTTGAAATATTAATCTTGATCTAGTATATTATCACCAATATAGTATAATATATTTCTGATCTTATTGCTTATTTAAAGTTCAGTTCTTTTATACTAAAAAGGGTCAAAGCAAAAGACTTTCACATCTAAGCCAGAAACCCAATAATACCAGGACTGAAAAGTGTTTTTTTGAAAAACTAGTGTTGGCAATCACTTTTTGAATCCAGTGTCTTCTTCAAATACAATTAATATTAGATGGCCTCTTCTCTAAGAAAAACATTATGTTAATGTGCATATCTGAACCCACAGGACTTCAGATAGCAAAAGGAGGTAGGAACCATGGGGACATTGGATCCATGCTAACTTGCATCCTTAGGGGATTAGTAAAAATCGAGGTCAGCAAGAGTCCCAGGATGCAGGACAAATCAAGGAAGAAAGCACACCATGGTGGCTGTGTTCCTTTCCAACGGGCTACCACATGGGCAGCTGGAGAGGAAGGTGGCTCTTTTGTTTAGTGCTTTCTGTAATTCCCTTGTCTGTATGGTTGGCTTCTGGCCAATAGCTACTTTTATTCATTCTTCAGAGAGGAAAATTCCACTTTGATTTTGCTGGGTACCACAGGAAGTAGCCTCAGTAGCACAGTGTCCCTCACACATAGTAGGACTAACTTAATGAAATCAGACTATTAACTCATTCCAGTGGGGTGTCTGGAACATTCAGTTACTTGGAGATTCAGTCTTACAAAACTTAATGTTATGTTTGAAATTATGGCTATCAAATTGTACTAATGAAATCTCAGGCTAAACAGAAACCCATTTTAAATCATCTGTGATCCAAGGAAACGTGACTGTAGTGGGAAGAGGTTTGGACTTGGAGGAATAGAAAAGTTACCTGGAAACATTTTTCAAAAAGTATATCTTAGCTACTACCTTTTCTGGCCTCCAGCAAGAATTCATGAGAACCTCCAAGGCAGACATGTATAGTTGAAAAAACTGTTCACGCAGTTTGGATTCCCTCTTCCTTAGCTTCTGTATCCTTCACCTCTGGAGTTTGGAAATCAATGGAGAAGTTGATCTCCAAGGGCCTATCTATAAAACTCTATGATTTTATTGGTAAAAATTCTCCTACCTGGTGATGCTTTTGTTCCCAGAAATTATCAGTTCTACACTTATCTTCTTTATGGGACTTGTTTATTGTGTGGTCATATTCTCTGAGGTATGTGTCTTAATCCCAAAGTTTTTAGAGCTATAAGATAGAGGTAGTAAATTAAGTGAGGATCACTTTCTCTTTTTTCACTTTTTTTGTTTGTCTTTGCTAGGCTAGCATTCAACATCTTGGATCAGAGAGAAGATATCTTTAGAGGTTGCACATCTGCTGCCGAAACTCTGACTCAGTTCTATTACACTGGTAGAAATAGTAGCTCTAGCACATAGTAAGCACTCAAGAAATTGTTGTTCCAGCAAAGTACCTATATAGTTTAATAATGCATATTGTAGGAAAATATTGATTAAAAGTAATTTAAAATATCATCTCATTTTTTATTCTGACTCTTGGAATAAAGATTCAGACTTTTTTCTAGTTGTATTTAAATGTTTTTTGAACAAATATAAACTGGGTGACCTATGGTTTCTTAATAAGGTAAGTATAATCTTTCTAAAAAGAAGTTTTTTTTTTTTCTAATAGGTTGTTTATTCATCTGCTGATGGTCATTTGAGTGGGAAGGGAACTTTTATTCATCAGTCCATGGTAGAATGTCAAGTTGAGCTCCAATTTAGTAAATTACTTGTCAGACATCTTACTATTTAAGTCCTTGGAGTCATCTCAATATGTTGTGCACAAAATTACCACTTATTCAATAAATATATTAATTATTATGGTTAAAAAACAATGTTTTCTTATCATAAAAACAACTGAAGTTTATTGTAAAGAATTGCTAAGTGAAATAAGCCAGAGAAAGATAAATGCATATGATTTTACTTATATGTGGAATCTAATGAACAAAATAAATTAACAAACAAAAGAGAAATAGACTCATAGATACACAGAACAGATTGACAGCTGTCAGAGGGGAAGGGAATTGGGGGCTGGGCTAAAGAGGTAAAGGAATTAATCCAAGGAAAAAAGTAACTCACAGAAACAGCAGTCTGGTGATTACAAAGGAAAAGAAGGCTGGGGGAAGGTAGAAGAGGGTAAAGGGGGGATAAATGGTGATAGAAGGAGACTTGACTTAGGGTGGCAAACATACAGTAAAATATACAGATGATGTATTATAGAATTGTGTACCTGAAACCTATGTGATCTTATTAACCAAGGTCATCCCAATAAATTCACTTAAAAAAGAAAATGAATTGTGTCAAGAAGGAAAACAGATCAAAGTTACTTATAATTTTACCTGTGATGAGCATTGTGGAAAATTTTGGTGTGTTGCTGAAAATAATTTAATACTCACCTATGTTGATAAAAGGTTTTTAAAATCTGGTGAAAATTTTCATAGTTAAGGTAAACTATCTCAATAATTTTTAGGCATCATCTCTCAACCCCTCTTCATTTGTAATTTCCATGCTCTTAGTCTAGGGCCCATTAATACCTGGACTTCATTACTTATAATATTCTAGATCCATAATCAATTTAGGAAATATGTGTAGTCATTCAGCAACAATTATTACATACTTTTCCCTGTGAAAGAGGTGCCCTGACTCCTTTTCTCCCATGGATTAGAGAATCTCCTACCCCTCTATGGTTGAGAGTTTTAAGGCAAAAAAGGGTATATACTTGGGTTACTTTTGTCAGATTCATGATCTTTTCACAGTGCTTTATTATTTTAATTATTGCCACTATCAAAATACTTCCTGTCCTTGTTGTGTTTTGTTGGAAATTACAGAAAAACGTGTCATATTTGTAATAGTGTGTAACTTACCTAAGTTTCTCAATTAAAATGTTGAAAGTATCTGCTCAATTCTCATTGAGTCAAAAGTGATTTAAATGTCTGATTTCTTTGTTAGTGCATGGTTCAAGCTCACTAAAACATATCAATTTTGATGTCATCTTATTTGTTTTTAAAGACCTCAGGTATTCAGAGTGGGACAACTAGTAAACCTTATTAACTCATCTTGTTTACAGGAATCAAGTGAATTATCTCAAAGTGTAAAAATCTGGCTGAGCTGGCTAGAATCGACCTTGGATTAGTCTATATAAGAACTCAGCATCTTAGGTGAGATTCATTAGACTTGCAGCACTGCAGGCTGTATGTTATACCAGTAGCCAGGTGTGGGCAGTGATACAGGGGTTGGGAGATCTCTTACTGGCCAAGGGATCCAAGGCATTCGGTGCAAAACCTGGCTAGCAGCCCGAGTGAGTAGGAGCCATGTGACTCTGGTGAGTTGGAGTGTGCAATTGCCTCCTGCTTCAGAGCTACCTGATCCGAATACTAAGCAGAGCGAGTGTTGGGCTGAGTGTAAGACACTGAAGACACTGCAGAGAAAGGTGCTTATTCCAGAGGCATTACAAAACATGGAGATTAAAGACCAGGGGGCCCAAATGGAGCCGCTGCTGCCTACGGTAAGAGACAACCTGCTGTCATGTAGATTTAACCGCGTTTGCTGCAAAAGCTGTCAGGCAAACGATCTGCTAGCTAGGTGCAGCAGTGTACTTTTGGGGTGGTGGATAGCTCCCACGGCATATGGTCAGGGGTCTCCTCCCATCTCGGGTGACTGAAATGCATAACGCAAAGCACACCGTGTCCACCCCCCCTCTCAATATGGATGCACTATGGTGATGAAATGTCTCATGTTTGCTGCTGTTTGAAGAGATGGCTAGGTTTTAGCAGCAGGGGCAGCTGTGTGTCTTTCCCTGCCTGTTACAGCCTATCTCTGTTTCTCAGGCTGTGCAGTGGTGTTTTAAGCCCCTTTAAAGAAGCCCCTTTTGTGTCATATTTATTCGTGATAAATTTCCTTCTCGAGTCTCATCCCCCTAACAGTGAGGTAAAGGAATCTGCTGCTGTTGCAGCTCCAGAGATTAAGTCTCTGCAGAAACCAGGGGAAAGGATAGCAGAAGGATCGTGTTTTGTGTGTGTGTATTCTGTCAGTCTCTCTCGAAGGAAAATGTGTCATGGTTCACATACAAAGAAGATATGCATTCTGGGGAAATAGGCACACAATTCATATTTGAATATCTGAAAGGTTCCTGAATTGTCATTTGGAAAAAAACTGTTTATCTCTGGGTCTTTAAGCCTCCTGGATTCTTAGATCTAATTCTTGGATAAGTAGTTGATTTGTCTATCCTCTCCACAAAGCTTTCTGGCTGCCTCACAGACTTTGTAGATCCTCAGGCAACATCTTCTTTCTCACCCTGGAGCAGCTGATGTTACTGTGTTCAAGGAAAAAGAAAAAGAAAATAACCCCAGCAATATTTTCTCAATGTTCCAGAGATGCCAAACGAAAGCTTCCAGCCATCTATCAGTGCTCACAGCTCAGAAATCTCCCTGCACCAAGCCAGGTGGAGGGGCTGTTCTCAGCTCTCTGCTACTCAGGTCTGTGACCCACCTAGCAGAAGGGGGACTGGCAGCAAGCTGTCCATTTTTTGAGGCTATTCCTAGGGTTTGAGCACATCTTTAAATCAAATAATACCTGACCGGGAGTGGGCAAATACTGGGCCACTGTATTTTTAGGGCCTTACCTCGTCTGCCAGCCCAAAATCTGCAAAAGATTTCAGTTTGCATCCTGGAATCGGCTTTGGCCACTGTGCATGCTCAGTTCTCCTCAGGACGCCAGATTTGGGCAGGGAGGGAGCAGGGAGAGGGAAGAATGCAAGAATCATCACTGAGATTGGAGCCTAAATAAGGGGTAGGGGCATTGTCAGAGAAGGGGGGGGGAGGGAAAGCATGCCAATTAGCCTGCCTGCTTAAAATTGGAGATGTTTCTTTGCAGATCAGAGTGGAGTTATTTTATAAAATGAGAGTAAAAGGCCTTCCCAAACTTGCATAGCTACATAAATTAGGATTCTGTGGGTACTGAGAATAAAGGGTGTCAAGGATGTCAGGGAACTATTGTTCCCTGGATAATTGAGAGGAGCTATACACAGGAATTTGAAGATGCAGATTTATGGAAGATTAAGACATAGGGGAAAAAACCTGTTTTGGGGTAAAGGGGTTGGAAGTTGTCCTAGAAAAAACATTTGAAGTCACTTTGATGTGGCCTATGAGCTGTCACTTTTGGGGAACAATTGAAGGGTTTGGGAGCAAGTGAGGATTAACTGGAGGAATTTAGAAAAGATTGATATTGTGGGCTAGGTGGGCAATCAGTTTGTGGCTTAAAAGAGCAGAGAAAATACAAGTTTGTCTAGGAAAAAAGATCTACAAGTAGATGGAAATTTTTGAAGAGTGAAAAGTTTGCATTTTATGTGGATGATGGCCAGTACAGAATAGTTACATAGTTTCATGGCAAGAGAGGATCATGTTAGCAGTTCATTACAAGAAAAATAAGCTAGAAAGTGTAGAAAGGGAGCTGAATTATTGGCCTACTTTTATATTTATATAGCATTTTCAACTTCCCCAAATGCTTTTGTGGATTTTTTTATTTTTTTGTTCTGAAAACCATCATGTTAAAGTGGATTTACTATCTTAATTTTAAAGGTGAGAAATTAAGACACAGGGAGTTTGAATATCATGTCTAAGATCACATAGTAAGGAAGCTAGGACTAGAATATAGGTCTTCTAAACCTAGTTCAGAAAAAAAAAGTGTTTATTTTTACATTACATTATTAACCAAGGCTTATTATAATCAGTTTCTGGATTGGAATTTTATGCTTAGAAGAGAAAGAAAGAAATAGTTTTGGGTTTTGTTTTAGAAAATTAGATGACTTTGCAAATAGTTATGAGGGAGGCAATATGGCAGAGATTTAGAAACACAGCCTGCAGGCCCCAACACTGCAGTTTGCATGCCCTCTGATGTGTGAGAGTGGTAAGCCTTAGTTTCTTCAACTGAGAAATGGAAAGGGGCTGATGTGCATCTCTTGGGTTTTGTGATGAGGAAATGAAATAACTTACGTCAAATACCTGACATTTACTCGTAAGGGCTCAGTGAAAGTTAGCTATTATTATTGATGGAAATGTAGACATTGAGATGAATTCGGGACTTCAGGTCTTGTGAAGGGTGCTTGTCAGTACTACCTACTAGGAAAGAACAGTGGGGCAACATAAAACTGGAAAACTCTGTACAGTGGAGGAGGAAGGTGGAATTTTTAGTTATAGCTATGGAATCTTTGCAGTATGGTTGGAAAACTAATCAGAAAGGCATTAAAAACCAGGATTAGATATGGGCAGAACCAGTCAGACTTAGGTAGATGAAGAAGTCAGAGAGAAGAAAAATCACAAGAATAGACAAATGCGCCAATGAATGAATGTATTAATTTATTGATTCAAGTGAAAGGGAGGAAAAGATTCTTTTTAAGCCTCCAAGGTTTACCTTCATTTAGCATATAAAGTGCGTCTTAAGGGTGTATGTGGAGGAGGCCCTGATGTGTTTCCCTTTTCTTTCAGTTCTTAGGACTGATCATTTTCTTTCATTGGACAAGTCATCACTCCACTTTGTAGGCCCTAGTCCCTGTAAGGGTTAGGAAATTCAACTCATGTAGGCCCAGAGTATAGCCTGGCTTTGTTTGGTAGCACCTGAGTGTTACATTTGAAGCTATTACAACAAGCCAGTTTCAGAAGAATTATTCACTTGTTAAATGTCTACTATTGGTCAAACATGTCCTTGGTGCTGGGGATACAGAAAAGAACAGGATGGACGAAATCCTGTCTTCAAGCATCTCACAATGTAGCTCGTCTAGAGATAGGGCTCAATTTAACTTTTTGAGAGACTGCTGTTTTCTCCTCAAATATTTAATCACTGTTATAAGCCCTTTGAGATGGGTATATATGGAGAGTATATGTAGCAATCATGATGGTGATATCATTTTAGTAATAATGATTTTAATCATTAAAAGTATGAAGCCAGGAATTTGGAATGTTTCATATACTTCAAATTTTCTGTTGACATTCAGTGTTCAGTTTGCTTCTAAGAGTGACAATCATTAAATTACCAGGCCATGGAAGAAGCTTCTAGGAAAATGTTTTTATAACAAATATTTCTATCTTCTGCCATTTAATCTTAGGTGATATGTAGTTGTTCCATGTTGGATTCCTTCTAAACTTTTGATGTTCTAAAGGGAACTTAGTTTTTTAAACTCATTTTCAACTGAACTTACTCATAAAACTGCCATCAAGCATGGAACTAAAGTAAAGATTACTTTTAAAAGGTAATTTGGTAGTTTAGGGTAGATGGTGGAATTTAGCACCTTTTAAATGCTAATTACAGGTTTCTAAATGGCCTGATTTATTGAATCATTTTATTTGTGAAAAACAATTGTGAAAAATCTTGTATGTTTGTAAATCAGGGAAATAAGAATGGCACTAAAAGGACAAAGTAAAAAAAAGAGCACATAGGTTAGCTAAGTATTGATATTTCTATTTTACTTGAAGTAAATTTAGATATACTATGAATTTAAAGAAAACTCTCACTACACATGGTAATACATAGGAAGCAAAAAGCATGGTAAGAAATCAATTCTCATTTCCACTTGTATGACTTGAATTGTTACTCTACAGTGGCAAGGGACTGTAAAAATGGAAGATGCATATAGGATGCTAAGGTTGGTAATGAGTGATAGCACCTAAAGCCTTCAATGTTAACTTTAAGATAAAAATATTGAGGTCAGATAAGGAACTGGGATAGTTTATGAGAGACAGTTAAAAAATATCTGGGCCAAGGTCTGGAACTCAAATAGTGTCAGAGAGCATGGGCAGAAAATTAATCATACTTCCAGTGCATCATTTCAAACCTTTCAAACCTTGAAATGATGGTTACTTTAGAAGTGAAACTGGCCTAGACTACAGAGCATTGTGTGATGCTTCAAGTGAATGAAGAAATGCGGGCAACCACTCTCAACCCTTCTGTGTGGAAATTGTTCACTCTTCCCTTCTCTTGCCACATAGGATACCTGAAGCTTGGTTATTTGGCTTTTTGTGGGGATGCACTTTCAATGCACACAGTAAATATTACTTAAGTGGTATTTACTTTTAGGTAAAATAACTGTAAATTTAAGTTCTAATATATTCTCCCACTTAAAAGCTTTATTTCAGATACTTTTTGCAGTTTGTTTCTCCTATTTAGAAAGAGGGAATGATTCGTATACAATGCACCTATTTTGTGGAATCATGTTTGCTTTGATCAGAGAAGAACTGTAGAGGTCAACTGGAGACTGGATTTTAGACTAACTCCTTAATTTACTAGCGATGAAACTGAATACTAAAGAGACAAGGATATGTATTTAACGGCATGCCACTAGTTAATGGCAGAGCTTAGAACAGAGCCCAAATCTCTTGATACCTAGTTCATCATTCTTTCTACTATTGTATAATTCCTATTCTAGCATGAACAGCTGAGTGTCAGATTAAAATGATGATCATAATTAGATAATCTTTGTGAATTAATAGTGGATATTGTCTCAGGTTCACACTAAACACAAACATCTGTAGTCTTCACGATGATCCTGAAAGGTTGCCAATGTTATGCAGTCTTACAGATAAAAATCTGGCCTTGGGGGGGTTGGATAAGTTGTTCAGGTTCACATAGCTAATAAGTACTGAGCTAAGGTCTGAAAATATTGTATCTAATTGACTGTGTTCTTTTTAATGAAAGGCAATTACAAAATAAAAAGCAATCTTATTATTAAATGGGCTTTCACTTCTACCTCTTCAAAAATCAAAGTACTATGATAAGGTACTATAAAATATGAGGCATTGCAGGCTACATATTGCATGATTCCATTTATATGAAATGTACAGAATAGGCAAATCCTTAGAGACTAGAGTAGATTAATGGTTGTTAGGGCCTGAGTCATAGGAAGACTGCTAATAGCTATGGGGTTTCTTCTTGGTGCGATGAAAATATTCTGGAATTAGAAAGTGGTAATGGTTGTACAACATTGTGAATCTACTAAAACCACTTAATTATACACTACAAAATGATGAATTTAATCTAAAAATGCAAAATAGTAAGCTACTGTTTACCCATTATCATTAACAGGGAGAAGCTAAAGATCTAAAAACATTCTTTATATCAGTTATATTTATATAAATAAAGGGAAAGAAAATAATCATGAAAATTAAAACTCTTTCTCTCTTTCTCCCCCCTTCCCTCTCCCCCAGATAGTCTCTACCACTAAATGTATTTTCTTTTTTTAAAAAAATATTTTATTGTTGTTCAAGTACAATTGTCTGCATTTACCCCCCAACACTGCCCCCCTCCACCCCAGCCATTCCTACCTCCCTTCCCTGCTTCCACGCCCCTGCTTGGTTTTGTCCATGTGTCCTTTATAGTTGTTCCTGAAAACCCGTCCCCTCTTTCCCCCTATTATCCCCTTCCCCCTCTCCTCTGGTTATTGTCAGATTGTTCTTAATTTCAATGTCTCTGGTTATATTTTGCTTGCTTATTTGTTTTGTTGATTAGGTTCCGCTTAAAGGTGAGATCATATGGTATTTGTCTTTCACCACCTGGCTTATTTCACCTAGCATAATTCACTCCAGTTCCAAAATGTATTTTCTTTGAGGAGATAATATTGAGGTTGGTCAGGGTTTTAACAAACTGTTCGCAGACCTAGAGGTCTTTTGGAATATATCTTCAAAGCTGAGCTAAGAGAGTATATAAACTATAATATGTACAGAAAAGGAAGAGAACTATTTAACTTGGGTCAAATTGTTATTTCTTCTCCAAATAATTTTTCTGAATTTTCTCTTGATACACTTTAAACTTTAACATAAGGAACATCAGAGCAACAAAATTTCTAAGAAAAAAAATTAAATCTCACTTTGTGTTACCAACATTGTCTTTAGGTTGTTATTGGTCTAGCCTCATAAAGTGTTATGTTACTCTATGGTAAGTCAAACTCCGAAGAAGTTTTATACTGATTTTATAGTATTTTTCTGCCAAGATCTTATGATGCTTAAGATTTTTTATATGTCATAATATATATATACATAAATGACTCACGTATCATAAAATTCTCCCATTGTAAGTGTACAATTCAATGATTTTCAGTAAATTTACAGAGCTGTGTGACCATTACTACAATCAGATTTAGAATATTCCATTGTCCCCTAAAAGTTTTCTCCAGCCCATTTATAGTTAACATGCAACTCCAGCCCTAAGCAACGATTGATCTACTTTCTACTGATGTGCTTTTTGTCTCTATAAATTTGCCTTTTCTGAACATTTCATGTAAATGAAATTATACAGTAAGCAGTGTTTTGTACCTGGCTTCATTTACTTAAGTGAAATATTTTGAGGTCCATCCATATTGTGATATGTATTAGAAGTTTGTTCTTGCCCTGGCTGGTGTAGCTCAGTGGATTGAGCACGGGCCTGCAAACCAAAGGATCGCAGTTCGATTCCCAGTCAGGGCACATGGCTGGGTTGTAGGCCAGTTCCCAGCAGGGGACGCACGAGAGGCAACTATACATTGATATTTCTCTCCCTCTCTCTTTCCCTTCCCCTCTAAAGATAAATAAATAAAATCTAAAAAAAAAGAAGTTTGTTTTTTTTCATTGCTGGAAGGTATTACATTGTGTGCATGTCTGACATTTTGTTTTTTTGATAGTCTATGATCATTTATATGGTTTCTAACTTTTAGCTATTACAAATAATGCTGCTATAGATTTTCATGTATATGTGTCCATGTGCACATTTGTTTACATTACTCTTAGGTGGAGTTGTACAAGTGGAATTGCTGGACCACATAGTAAGTTTATATTTAATGTTTAAAGAAATTGCCAGATTCTTTCAATGAGCTTGCGTCATTTACATGTGCCATTTTACATGGATCAGTTGTACCAGTAATATAAGGTTTTGGTTTCTTCACATTTTTGCCAACACTT
This sequence comes from Anoura caudifer, assembly GCA_004027475.1. Classification (NCBI taxonomy): domain Eukaryota; kingdom Metazoa; phylum Chordata; class Mammalia; order Chiroptera; family Phyllostomidae; genus Anoura; species Anoura caudifer. The sequence continues at coordinate 1,149 of PVKU01013118.1, read as the reverse complement.
GGTATTGTCTATGTCTTTGAAGAGCTGTTCTAATGAGTGTGCTTTTGTGATTTTGATTTGCATTTTTATAATAAGTAATTATCTTAGTCCATTTGGATTGTTGTAACAAAAAACCACAGACTGTGTGGTTTATTAACAACAGAAATTGATTTTTCACAGTTCTGGAAACTAGAAAGTCCCTTAGACTCTTACTTCATACTGTACACAAAAATTAACTCAAAATATTTGCCATTGCTCTACACATAAGAGTGCACTACAAAACTTTTGGGAAAAAAAATGAAAATTTTTGTGACCATGATTTCTCAGGCAGAGTTCTCAGATTCAACACCAAAAGCACATTCAGCAATAAAAAAAAATTGTAAGTAGCACCTCCTAAAAATTAAAAACTTTGTGTTCAAGTTGAAGGCCAAGTGAAGCATGAGCCTGTTCCTGGTTCATAGATGGCCATCTTTCAAGTGTGTTCTTATGGAGCAGAGGGAGAAGGGAGCTCTCTGGGACCTCTCTTACAAGGATTCTAATCCTGTGTAAAACCTAACCACCTAATGCCCCATCTTCTAATATCCTACATTGAAGACTGAATGATTGTGTTCCCTGAAAGGCCTTATGTTAAAACCCAATCTATAGCACTAATGTTGAATATCTTTTCATGTGCTTATTAGCCATCTGTATATCTTCCTCAGTGAAATGTCTGTTAATATTTTTCACCCATATTTCAAATTGTAACAGTTCTGAAAAATATATTTTGTATTCAAGTATCTTGTTAGAAATATGATTTTGCAAGTATTTTCTCACTTTATGGCCTTTAACTTGAACACAAAGTTTTTAATTTTTAGGAGGTGCTACTTACAGGTTTTTTTATTGCTGAATATGCTTTTGGTGTTGAATCTGAGAACTCTGCCTGAGAAATCATGGTCACAAAAATTTTCAATTTTTTTCCCCAAAAGTTTTGTAGTGAGCTCTTATGTGTAGAGCAATGGCAAATATTTTGAGTTAATTTTTGTGTACAGTATGAAGTAAGAGTCTAAGGGTTGTTTGTTTGTTTGTTTGTGCATGTAGGTATCCAGCTGCCCTGGCACCATTTGTTGAAAAGGCCAACTTTCTCTATTAAATTTTCTTTGCAGCTTTGTTGAAATTAAATTGACCATAACT
>PVKU01013117.1:0-30915 GCA_004027475.1 Anoura caudifer | reverse complement strand
ACCTCGAATGGAGATCAAGCCCACAAGCATTTGTTGTGTGGGACAACACCCCAAATAACTGAGACACCGACCCAGGACTCCAATTATATTTTAAATAAAAATACTTTATTTTATAATAAGTATAGTCATGTCCATCCCTTCCCATCAGCTGTACATAACTAGATATGTTATGTTAGACAACTAGCCAAACTTTCTACAAGTTATGTAATTGAGTTCAAATTTTCTTCCATACATTTTGAATAGTGTGACCTGGCAAATCCATGCATTTCTTTATATCTTAGTCTATGTCTCTCGGTCCATGTACAGTCATTCCTTATTTCCTGTTGGCTTCAGAACTCATCAAACCCCGTACTTATCATATCTGATGAGAAAAAGTGTTTGTGCACTCAGCGTGTGCATCACACTTGCTAGAACTTCCACGAGTCACAACACAGCCCCGCCAGAGAAAAATGCTTCATCGCTCGGTACTCATCAGTTTCAGTACTTACTATGAGTTCCAGAATGAACTAATTATGAGTACTGAAGTACCACCGCATTTCTACCCTAAAGGGTTATTTGGATTATCAAATGTAATGATGTATTTCACTTTAAGTATCTGCCCAATACCTAATCCAGTTTATTCTGGTTTTAGCTCTCTTCAAGGGTTTAACTCTGTTTTTCCCTCTACTCTTGGAGAACATAACAGTTTCCTACTTGCTTCTGCTTAATATTTAACCACCTTATTTATTCTCTTTATCTTCCTAACACCTGTAATAATATTTCCTTTATTACTGTCTCTGAAGTTAAATCCTTTTACTTATGTTATTAGTTATTTCTTCAAGATACTTAACAGACAATGCTTTAGTTTTTAAATGCTCCACTTGGGACAGATGTGTGTCTCAGATAATATAAACAAATAAATAAATTTTTGATTAAATATATTTTGTTAAAAATCAATGATTTCTTTCATAAATGCATTTCAAATGTATATATCATGATTCCACTAAATACTACCTGATTTATCTATGTAATATTCTTGCTTTTATTAAAACTGTATTTTCCCCTTAAGATATTTGACATTTTATATATAACTAAAAAATGAAATTAAGCACATTGTGTGTTTCTGATTAGAAATCCAATATTTTTGCCATAAAATATGTATGAAAAATTCAAACAAAAATGCATCTTATAAATTTGTGTCTATAACAAGTAATAGCAATATGAATTTCATGAGAAAAGTGATGCTTTAAGCAGTTATTCAAATAAAACAATGTCAAGGAACTATAAAATATATTCACAAAGATAATGAGAATTGTAAAAGATTGTTATTATTCATATAAAAGTAGGAAGTCAATTTTCCAACAGATATTAGTTTTGTAGATCTTTATGTATATTTGCATTTTTAAAGTTTCAGCATTTTACAAACATGTATTTTATAACAAAGTTAATAACATTTACTTTCCAGTGTGATGTCAAAAGTATACAGTTATTCAACTCAATTCATGAATGACTAATTAGAAAATAAATTAATAACAAACTAAAACTAATGAGTTGTATTACAACTTAAGAGATAATCTTCAAGTTTGTCAGATAAGTGAATACCTTTGTAGACAGAGACAAATAAAAAAATAAGCCAATCTGTAGTGTCACTTAACTGTGGGTAAAGATATTATCCTTTGACATTATAAAATGCATAAGAATGTTTGCCTATAACTGCATGTAACTGAGATTCATTCCTCCTTTGTCCTGTTCAAGTGTCATATCCGTAACATCACAGGTAAGACTGCAGCATTTCCATTATAAATCCCTATTTTTAGCTAGTTAATGTAAATAAGTGATTAAATACACTTTTCCAAATAAAACATGGGTTATAAAATCCTTCTAGAAACATTTTAAATAATTTTCAAAGCTGACTTTTACAGAATTGATATATCTTATTATGAAAAGACTGTGTATTGATAACTAATAGTATCCCGATGGTTCTAAAATATTTCACATGTTTCTGCCTTTAAATGAGTTTTTTGTTAAATGAGAAAAATAATACATCTTATTAAATAATTTCATTTTTCATTAAACTAAGCAGGTATTATATTAATTCTATAAATGTATATATTTAAGTAACACAATACTGAGACAATACTGTCTGTCTCCAATTTTACAAAAAACATGATGAGCAGAAAATATGTATGAAATTTTTTGATAACTTTATACATGCAAAACTGACTTCAAATTTCCTTAGTTGATAATTTAGTGTATTTAAAACAAAGCCCAATTTAAATACTTTACCACACATTTGTATTTCAATTACAGTAATACTCTTCCAAATACTAACATTAAAATATTTCATTTCTTCATAGTGAAATTAAACACAAGATTACAAGCAAAATAGAAGTAAATTAAAATATTATTATAATATATTAAATAATTTGTAGACAGTAATGAAATTTTAATATTAGTTTTAAATAAAAGTGTGTTGTATAGTCCATAATCACAAAACAATAAGAACCCTACTAAATTTTTAATTTACAATATTTTGATTCAAGTATTAATATCTTAGAACATCTGAAATTATTTTATGAAGGATTTTATAATAGCAGTTATTAAACCTGAAAAACTTATGATGTATTTCTCTATCAAAAATAACTTTTGTTACTTTTTTACTAGTTAAGATGATCTTTGAAATTGCTGGCTATAGCTCTATTAAGGTTTGCGTTCATGTTAAAACAGTAAGATTTCTTAAGATAAGTAATTAATGTATAAAGTGTGTAAACATATGATACTTATTACAAAATAAATAAAACAGATGACTACCTTTTTAAATCTTTTTTTATTGTTATTCCCTTACAGTTGTCCCAATTTCTCCCTGTTGCCCTTCTTGCCCATCTCACCCCCCTCACTCCCCACTCCCACAGTCCATCCCCACACCATCGTTCAGGTCCTGGGTCATTCATACATGTTCTCTGACCCACCCCTTCCTCTTGTTTCCATCATTATCCCCCTTCCCCCTCCCCTCTGGTTGCTCAGTTTGTTCCATGTTTCCATGCCTGTGGCTCTATTTTGTTCACTAGTTTATTTTGTTCATTAGATTCCTCTTATATATGAGATAAAACATATTTGTCTTTCACCGCCTGGCTTATTTCACATAGCATAATGCTGTCCAGTCCCATCCATGCTGTGGCAAAGGGAAGGAGTTCCTTTTTTTCTTTCTGCTGCATAGAATTCCATTGTGTAAATGTACCACAATTTTTTATCCACTCATTTGCTGATGGGCACTTAGACTGTTTCTAGCACTTAGTTTTTGTAAATAATGCTGCTATGCACATTGGGGTGCATAAGTTCCTTTGAACTGGTATGGATTTCTGTGTAAATTTTTGAGTATAAAAACAATTAGTAAATATTATTTGAAATTTTGTATATGCTTTCCTGAAAATATATGTGTGCCATAATATATTTTATTCTTTTCCTGATTACCTTTGGAATAATCAAAATAATATAACCTGCATTAGACTTCCAAATTTGGGAGTAATGTTATTCATATCACAGAAAATTTGAGAATTGCTACTGTAGTGAAAATATATGACTTGGGTTAGCAAAAAGGTATGAGACATTTATTTGGTAATTGTCTTTCTGATAAAATGCAAGAAGTGGAAATAAACTAGTTAAGAGTCTGTACAATCAAGTTAATGAGTAATTTGGTAAGATGAACATTGAATGTGAGAGGCCCTTGGGGCCAGGTAAGCATTTTATAGGTCTCTTCTTTCATTCATTTAACTATACCCTAGTGGCACTTTAGAGAACAATGAGAGGAGACTACTACTTCCAGACAAGATTAAGTGAAATGGACCAGATCTATATTTACAGCTAAAATAGTTAAAATTTAGGCAATATATATGAAAAAAATGTCATTCTCAAGACTTTGGACACCAGGCAATAACAGATAGAGATCCTGGAAAGAAGGGGAACAAACACGGAATGCCCCAAATTGGTTAGAGTGTGATCTCAAGAAAGTTCACAGCATAAAGTTTAGGAAGATGAACAAAAAAAGATTCGTCCAGCTGTCACCCTGAGCTGAAATTTCCAGGAAGCAAAGAGCAATAAAATTCGCAGAGCAAATTAAAAGAAAAGAAAAAGAGAATTCCAGAGATTTACAGAAGATGACTCTTGACTATCCAACTGCATGTTGGCCATAATATGCACGTAAATAAAATATCTGAGTTGAAGGAAAGATTCAAAGCAGGAATAAAGATTAATGAGTGTTTCGAGTTCACATATAGGGCCTGCAAATGCCTGTTCCCCAAAGCCAGATTGGAAAACCTCATAATCCAAGATGCATTCGTTAGAATAAAAGATTCTTGCCTCAGGTGTGGGGAAATGTTAACCCTAATAAAAACAGAACTTTTTCTTTAAAAAAAAAAAAAAAGCTTAAAAGAGAGCACTGAATGGTTCAAACTGTTTCCACATAATCTATGTAGCGGAACAGAGTTTTAAAGGAAGACGGATCCTACAGCACTCCTGATATCCTGTCTCACCTTGCCAGACAAGCAAAGAAGCAGCACAATACAACCTATAATGGGGAGAAAAATCACACAAAACTGACACTCAAATGACAGAGTATCAAGTTAGAAAAAAGCACATCAAAACAATCTGTGCGGGTATATTCTGTTACTTCATTTAGCTAGACCAGGCTTCAGCACTTTCTTTCTTTCTTTCTTTTTTTTTTTTTTCTTTTTCTTTTGTAAAGGGCCAGATAGTCAATATTTCAGGTTTTGTGAACCCCGTAGTTTCTGTTGTAACTAGTATGACAACAGCCCTAAAAACTGTGTAAATGAATGGATGTGGATGTTTCAGTGCAAGTTTATTCATAAAAACTGTCTAAATTCAGCCCATGGACTATAATCTACTGACTCCTGAGCTAGAAAAAGTATGATTATTAGAAAAGAAAATATTACTGAACATAATCAATAGAAACTATTCATCAATAAAAAATATTCAGAGACACCCATAAACATAGCAATAAATTTTACCCAAAATAAAACCCAACTAAAACAATTAAACATTTTCAACAAGCATAGATGAAGGGGGACAAAAGTGTGAAACTGGGGTCCTTCAAGCAGATAAAAGTAGAGAGAAACAAAAATATTTTTATTTCAACTCTGCATTTCTCTTGTTTGTATGATTCCTTAAAAGATTTCCAATGGGATTCTTATCTTTGCTCCCCTGTAAGGGAGATATTCCCCTCAAGCCCCAGCATCTTTCAGGATTTTCTCCTTGTCTTTGATTTTCTTCAGTTTGAATATGGTATGTTTAAGTGTAGATATTTTGTGTATCAGTATTCTATTTGGTATTCTCTAAGCTTCTTGGATAATTGGTTTACTCTATCATTAATTTTGAAAATTATGTCATTATTGCTTCAAATATGTCATCCATTTTTTTCTTTTTTTGGTATTCTTATTAGGTGTATATTCTATTTTTTATAAGTCCACTGTTTTGGGACATTTTGTTTCATCTTTTTATTGCCTTTTCTTCTTGCGTTTTAATTTTATAAGTTTCTATTGACATTTCTTCAGTCCCACTGATTATTTGTTTGGTATTTTCCATTATATTGATGACCCCGTTAAAGGCATTCTTCCTTTCTGTTGCACTGCGTTTGGTGTTTTGCATTTCATATTAACTCTTTCTTAGAGTTTCCTTCTAACTGCTTATGTTACACATACCTTGCATGTTTATATTTTTTCTGTTAGAACTCCTGACACATTAATTTAAATTCATGGTCTGATAATTCTAACATCTCTGCCATATTGAGGTCTATCCATCATGCTTTCCCCATCTTTTCAAATTGTGTTGTTTTGTAGTATATTTTGAATTTTTATGTTGAAATCCCACTGTAGATTTAATTGTGTCTACTCAAAAATCATGTATTGAAGCCCTAACCCCTAATTTGATTGTATGTGTAGATGGGGCTTGTAGGGAGGTGGACAATGGTTAAATGAGGTCATAAGGGTTTGGCCCTAATCCAATAGTGCTAGTGCCCTCACAAAAGACGGAGAGAACTGGAGTTTTCTCTAAGGCTGTATGAAAATATATCAAGAAGACAACCATCTGGAAACCGGGAAGAAGGCTCTCACCAGAAGCCAAATCAATTGAACCCTTGATCTTGAACTTCTTAGCCTCCAGAACTTTGAGAAAGTACTTTTATCTTGTTTCAGTTACTCAGTCTGCTGCTTTTTTTTTTTTTTTTTTTTTTTTTTGACATTCTAAGCCAACAAAAACTAGCTGGACATGATATACCAGGTAAAAATAATTAAGGCAAATAGGTCTTCACTGTGAAGCTTTTGTCTGTCTACTTAGGGGTTAGGCTCGTTTTACTGTTTGCTGTAGCTGTAGGTGTCAGTAGCTAAAATTTCCTCTGATGTTCTTTCTTTGCTTCCTCTATTGTCTTTGGATTTCCCCAGAGACTTCACTTTATGTAAGGTCTGACATGTGCTGTAGTACTGGTTGTATTGCCTGTTATTCTGAAGGTTTCGGGGAAGGAGAAGCAATCTACAAATCTATCAACAGACCTATATCTTTTAGTGTCTCTACTCCTGAAGTGTGATCTTCACAAGCATTTCCCACCTGTTTCCCACATCCCCTTAGGTGAGCAGAAAGGCGAGAAGAGGCTGGAGTTATTATGTGTTTTCCTTTCCTAAGATTAGTTAGACTCTGGCAAAGCCCCTGTAATAAGGCATTTATAAAACAGTTTCTCTTGAAGTCAGGCCATGTTAAGGAGAATAGAATAATCTGGGAATATTTAAAGACGGACATATTTTTTTCCTTATTTCTCCCTTATCTTCACTGTAAAAACTTGGTTGGGTTTCGGGAGGTTAAATTTACAAATGTGTGGAGTCCCCCCCCCCCCCAACTATTAAGGACAACTGGAAATTTTGACTGTTAAACTTCTCCAATGTTGAAACTTTTTTCAATTGTTTAAGTTTTCTATTCTGACCCTAGGTCCAGAGAAAAGTCTTGCTCCCAGGCTTCTGCTGCAGTGAGCCGTGATTCTCTCTGTCTGTCTCTTCAAATCTGAGGGCAGTGATTTTGTCCTGTGACCTCAGTCCTTGTGAATCTAGGAAGTGTTGCTGCTTTTCAATTTGTTTAGCTAGTTTGTTGTTGTAAAGACTGGAGTGACAACTTCTAAGATCTTTTCATTTTGAACTAGACATTAGATGCCTCAAAAAATGTGGACGAGTGTTTACAATGCAATGGCCAAATGTTTACAAATTTGATGAAAATACCAACTCACAGATTCAAGAAACTTAACGAACCTGAAGGAAAAGACACATGAAATAACTATAGCAAGGCAAAGCATTTTAGTTTATGAGGACTGCTGCAACAAAGCCCCACAGACGGAGGGGCTTAAATAACACAAATTCATTTTCTCACATTTCTATAGGCTAGAAATCTGACACATAGGTGGGTTGGTTCCTTCTGAGGGCCATAAAGTAAGGATCTGTTTCAGGCTTGAAGAGAACCAACTTTTTCCTGGGTTTTCGTATGGTCTTCCTTTGTGTATGTCTGGTTGTTAATTTCCTCTTCTTATAAAGACGCCAGTAACATCAGATTAGCAGTGCCCTCACAAATGACCTCATTTTAATTACCTCCTTAAAGACTCTCCAAAAGAGTCAACTTCTGAACTTCTAGGGGTGAGTACTTCAACATATCATAATCTATTTTTTTAGAATCAGCAATAAGGAGGAAATCTTAAAATCATTTTCTATCAAAGGTCACATTACATACAGGGAAGTAAAGGTAAAAATAATAGTACACTTCTCATGTAGTCTGATACAAAAGAAATACAAAGAGGCCCAAACACCTGGTCAGAATTACCTACAGGACATTTATTGATTTCTGAGACTGTACTAGAGGCAAGAGAGCTACGCTGCATAATTTACAAAGCCAAAAAAGAAAAGAAAAAATCTCCCATATTTTTTTCAATATTTAGAAGCCAGACAACTTTAATACTGAAGAAGCCAGCTTCATTTTTCAACCAATCTGTCTATCAAGAGATTTACCCAATTTTAAAGCTGCAGGGTAGAAAGGCGAATGTGGAAGGAATATGTTCAATACTGATGCAAGGCAAAGCTGAATCTACACAGTCTTCACTCTTTCAATTTAAGATCCATATTATGGTACTCCTCAATTCTGCAGACTCTCAAGAATAGAATATACATATAGACATTTCTTTTTAAAGCCATACAAGGGACAAGATATTTGTGGCAAAAAAGAGAGGGCTTATCCTCCTGCCACGCTTCTGGTAAGAAAAAGTTTTATGCTTTCCTAAAAGTGCTCAACACACAGAAAGATTTTAAAGTCCAAGGAAAATTCAATTTGTCTTCTGTGTCCCTGGAAAACTCCTCCAGACACTTTTGTCACCCCGACACATTTGAGTAACAGCTCCCTGTCAGAAGAATTATCTTCCAAACTTGCTGTTTAGGAAAATAAGGTAACTAACACTCCAGGAAGAGCCAGCACAGAAAAACATTCTCTCTCAAAAGAAAATTATGCATTTAAATTTTGAAAAAATATTGACAATTAGAAACATAATTTTGCAATGGTTCAAGATAAACGAATAGCTTTATTTTTGCAGATATTGAGATAACATAATAAAAGCTCACTTACTCTGAGTCATAAATTTGATGTAAGAAAGGTCAGGTTGAATATTTATTAATTGGAGTAGTAAATATTAAAATATATTAAAATATGTAAAAGATACTAATCTGGTAAAATTTATATTAGATTTCTCAGGAAATTTTGACTATAGCATAAAAAGCTAAAACTCACCAGGTAAATAATCAATGTGTTTTTTTTATTTAATTAAACATTCTGTTAATGAACTTAAATAGAACAACACAGTGGGCAAAAATTTCAAGCCTTCTCCTTAATGTCTGAAACAAGACTGGGGTGTCTGCTCTTACCTCTCTTATTCAACATAGTACTGGAATTCCTAGCCACAGCAATCAGATAAGAAGAAATGCAAGGCATTCAGATTGGAAAGGAAATAAAATGGTTTTTATTCACAGGTGACAAGATACTGTACATAGAGAACCCTAAATGTTCCATCAGGAAAGCAGCAGGATACAAAATTAATACCCAGAAATCAGTTACATTCTTATATGCCAATAATGAATAATCAGAAATGAAAAATTAAAAAAAATCACACTCTTCATTGCTTCAAAAAGAATATAATACCTAGGAATAAATTTAAGCAAGAATGTGGAAAACCTATACTTGCAAAATTATAAGATGCTGAAGAAAGAAACTGACAATAAATACAAATAAGTGGAAGCATATATCATGCTCACAGATAGGAAGAATTAGTGTCATTAAAATGTCCATACTACCCAAAGCAATCTATGGGTTCAATGCAATTCTTATCAAGATAACATGGTGTATTTCACAGAAGTAGAACAAATATTCCAAAAATTTATACTGAACCACAAAAGACCCTAGATAGCAAGAGTGATTTTGAGAAAGAAGCACAAAGTTGGAGGAATCACACTATCTAATATCGAAAGAGCATGGTAGTGGCATAAAAACAGACACATAGACCAATGGAACAGAATAGAGAGTCTAAGAATAAACTCATGCCTTTATAGTCAATTAATAGTTGACAGAGGAGGCAAGCATCTACAATGGGCTAAAGATGGTATAGTCAATAATTGATGTTAGGAAAATTGACAGATAAACGCAGAAAAATGAAACTAGACCACCTTCTTATTCCACACATGAGAATAAATTCAAAATAAACTAATGACTTAAATGTTAAATTCAAAACTATAAAAAGCCCAGAAGAAGACATAGGCAATAAAATCTTGGATGTTGCTGGAAAATCCTACATTTCAAAAGTATAAAAAGACTTAAAATATTCCAGACATAAGATTAACAAAATTTTTAGAGAAAATCATACTGAAATTTTCATTTTCAATAATGTGAACAAATAATTTTTTATACTTGGTTGGCTGAAATCTGCTTAGTTTTTTTTTCCATAAAATAAAAGACATTTTTATTTTCACCAATAACTTTATTGATTTGGATATTTTGAGTATGACAGCTATCTCACTGGTATAGTGTTGATTGTTCTCAATTAATGTCTCAATTTGATCACTAGCAACTTCAACTGATCTACCAGACCATGGAGAATTATCCAGTGAGAATCTCCTATGTGAAGCTTCACAAACCACTTTTGACATGTTTGATCAGTCACAACACTTTCTCCATCTGTTGAAGGCAGGCACACATAACCAGATTCTTGGTAATTGCAGACAAAGAACTGAACCAAATACTCAGAGAGTTCATAGCAGAAAGAGAGAGCTCAGATTTACTAAGTGATAATACATTCCACAGAACATGGGAACAGGCCAACTCCAAGCAGAGACTGGCCGCCAGGACTGTAGGGATTCTATTCTCATAGAGCAGATGTTTCCTGGCTAGTTTTGGCAGAGTTTTATTGTGCATGTACAAGTAGTTATATCACTGCAAGTCTACTGTGTATGTGGTCTCTCATGATTTTCCTTGATTGGCCAATGGGGAACGGGTTCCCACAATATTAATTTATTATAACACTATTATAATGAAGCAGTGGTCATGCAGCATCTGCTGCACAGGTGCATTCATGATTCACCATGATTCAGCTCTTTCTCAGAAAACTGGAACAACTGATCTTAGAACAGGGTCTCTATCCTGTATTGATGTCCTTCATCGTAGCCCTGGGGCACCTCAGGAGATTCCCCTTCCTGACTACCTCCTGCTTTACATCCATACATTGCACAAACCTTTGGTGTTTCAGTTGTGTTTTTACCTTTCTTGAAATAATAAAGTATAATATGCTGAAAATATTGCATATTATCTTCTATCTTCAATATTAAAATGTCTACATAAAAATTCACCAGTTGTGATGTATTTTTTAATGCACATTGATATGACAGCTGTCACAATCCAATCTGACAACATGTAAGAATACAGAGAATATTTCATGCATTTCATGCATGTAATGAATTTGAGAGAAATACATATTCTAAGGTATGCTAACCAAAAGATAACAACTAAAATAAGGGAAGATAAAAATATAAAATAATGAAAGTGCATCATATAATTTTTATTATTTAATATCAAGTATGATTGGATATTTATAGTATCTTTCAAATACTGTATCTTTAAGCCAATGGAATCATTCTACCCAGCAAACATGGGGAATGGTAAAATGAGGAGGTTGCCAGGAGGTGATTAGGTTGGTGAATAAAAAAGTAAATGAATTAAAATAACCTGTTGAAGAGGCATCTCATCAGGCAGTAGGGTTTATTTTTGAAATGTACTTACGAATGTTGAATTTGAAACACAGATATTCTGCCCTGGCTGATGTGGCTCAGTGGGTTGAGTGCTGGCCAACAAACCAAAGAGGCGCTGGTTCGATTCCCAGTCAGTGCACATGCCTGGGCTGCAGGCCAGGTCCCCAGTGGGGGGCACGTGAGAGGCAACCACACATTGATGTTTCTACCCCTCTCTTTCTCCCTGCCTTCCCCTCTCTCTAAAAAAATTTAAAAAATATTTTAAAAACAGAAAAGAAACAGAGATATCCTATTATGGTGATTAAGATTTGGAAGGTAAGTGTTGCCAGAAATGTTCATCAGAATTTCTGGTAATTCAGAGTCCAACTTTCTAATCTGATTCACATGAACCATATACATCTTACTGAATGATTTAAAAATACCAATTATTTAAAAATTACAGAGAATTGCAAGAAAGAAAAAAAAAACTTTTTTTTCTTTGGACGAGTCCAGAATGAGACAAATCTCTTCCTAAAGCCTTCTTCTCCATAATTGGAATGCATTCCAAATTGGATTTACTATGCAATAGTCATTCAAACCAACTCATGTGGAGAAATTACTTATAGAATGTGCCATTTCATTTATGTATCATATTAATTTTATGTATAATTATTTTACAGCTTATATAATTATCTTCCATTATTCATCATTAACCTATAAATGTAAAAAAAATATTTTTCTTTCTTTTTTTTTTACAATAAGTGGCTTAGGTTTAAAATAATTCATAGGTATGAAATGCATTAGCCTTTTTTTTTAGGAAGACCATAAGTATTTTTTAAGAGCTTTTGTTATTAGTATTACTCCCTAACCATTTCTAGCCAAGGAAAAGACAACAGGCCTGCCCTCTTTCCTTGCCATTGTAGAATCTTAAACAAAAAATAAGAATAAAAGGAGACTTCCAGCCAAGATGGAAGCATAGGAAGAAGATATCCTTTGCATCTTCGCACAACCAAAAGAAGGACAACAAATTTAAAAACAAAAAAATTCCAGAACTGTCAGAAAATTGAACGGTATGGAAGTCTGACAATCACAGAGTTAAAGAAGAAACATCCATCCAGACCTGTAGGAGTGGAGGAGACAGGCAGCTAGGCCACAGCTGGAGGACTGGGGTGGGTGAGGTGGTGGCTGGCAGAGCGGGCAGTCCCACAATTTTGTGAGGATAAACTGAGAAGAACAAGTGGGGAGCAAGACAGACCACACAACCCAGGGTTCCAGCATGGGGAAATAAAGCCTCAAAACCTCTTACTGAAAAAACCTGTGGGGGATGAGCAGTAGGAGAAATTCTCAGCATCACAGGAGAGTTCCTTGGAGAGGCTAACAAGGTCCTAGAATGTACGCAAACCCACCCACCCAGGAATCAGCACCAGAAGGGCTCAATTTGCTTGTGGGTAGCAGAGGAAGTGACTGAAAGCCTGCCAAGCACTAAGCAAGCAGCATTGTTCCCTCTTGGACCCCTCCCTCATAGGCAGCACCACAATGTAGCAACATGGGTTGCCCCGCCCTGGTGAACACTTAAGGATCCACCCCTTCCTATGTAACAGGTGTACTGAAACTATATATATAGTCTCAAATTATATATATATATAATATAAAAATATTTTTATATTAAGTTTTTTTTCTTTCTTGCAATTCTCTGTAATTTTTAAATAATTGGTATTTTTAAATCATTCAGTAAGATGTGTATTTTATATATATATATATATATATATATATATATATATATATATATATATATATACACGAAATGAAAGAACAGATCAAAACTCCAGAAAAATGAAGGCCATGAAAAGTGAAATAAAGGAAAATGTACAGGGAATCAACAGTGAAGGGAAGGACACCAGGACTAAAATCCACAGTTTGGAGTAGAAGGAGGAAATAAATATCCAACAGGAACAAAATGAAGAAACAAGAATTCAAAAAAAAAAAAAATGAAGACAGGCTTAGGAACTAATAGGACATCTTTAAATGTTCCAACATTTAAATTATAGAGGTACCAGAATGAGAAGAGGAAGAGAAAGACTTTGAAAACTTATTTGAAAACATAATGAAGGATCCCTGATCTGGCAAAGGAATTAGATTTCCAGGAAGTCCACGAAGCTCAGAGAGTCCCAAAGAAGTTGGACCCAAGGAAGCACACACCAAAGCACATCATATTTACATTACCCAAGACTAAACAGAAGGAGAGAATCTTAAAAGGAGCAAGAGAAAAAGAGACAGTTACCTACAAAGGAGTGCCCATAAGACTATCAGCTGATATCTCAAAATAAACCTTGCAGGCAAGAAGAGGCTAGAAAGAAATATCTGAAGTCATGAAAGGTAAGGACCTACATCCAAGAATATTCTATCCAGCAAAGCTTCATTTAGAATGGAAGGGTAGATAAAATGCTTCCCTGATAAAGTCAAGTTAAAGGAGTTTGTCATCACCAAGCCCTTATTATATGAAATTGTAAGGGGACTTAACTAAGGAAAAGAAGAAGCTTAAAAATATGAAGAGTAAAATGACAACAAATGCACAACTATCAACAACTGAACCTAGAAAAAAAAAAACAAAACCCACAAATGAAAGCAAAGTAAGCAAACAACTAGAACAGGAACAGAGTTACAGAAATAGAGATCAACTGAAGGGTTATCAATGGGGAGAGAAAAGAGGGAGAATGGGGGGAAATTATGGGAATATGAAGCATAATTGGTAGGTATAAAATAGACAGGGGGAGGTTAAGAATAGTATGGGAAATGGAGAAACCAAAGAACTTATATGCATGACCCATGGACATGAACTAAGGGGGAGGAAATGATGATGGGAGGCAGGCTACAGGACAGAGAGATATAAAGGGGAGAAAAAAATGGGACAACTGTAATAGTGTAATCAATTAAATATATTCTTTAAAAAAAGAACAAAAGGAATACATCAAAACTTGAAAAAGGTTGTGAAGGAAAGAAAAGGAAAAAAGAAAGAGAAAAATACATTATAGTAAATCATAAGGTATTATTTTTTTAAAAGAAAGTCTGAATTTTATTTAGCATCGTATCTGAGGCACTAGTGAGAGTAAAGAAAGAACATGAAGATCAATCTCACATTCAATTTCAAGGAGTCTTGTGATAATGAAAGCACACAGATTGTACTCAGTCTCAGAAGTATCAAATGCATCACTTTTACAATACACAAAATATACTTTGGAGACTTGCTACCAAAAGGAAATGGTTTAAATATCTGCAGTCTTTCCAATCTGAAGACTCTAACACATGTTGTTTTGATGTTTTCCCCAATTCCAATCGAGAACTCTATGGACAAAGCAATAGAGAAAGCTTTTCTTGGCAAAAGAGCCTTGGAGGGTGTGATGTCAGCCCTGAGAGTCAAGTTAAATGGCCTAGTGTTCAACCAACATGATGCTACCGAAAGTTTGAGTCTTAGTAGTTACATCTCAGTGTAGATCAAGAAGACAGTTCTAAGTTATAATTTCATAGTTATGTAGAAAATCATGGTTCTTCACTGTGAATTCATACTGTACCACTAAGTATTTTAAGGTAATTTTTACCACTTTGGGAAGAGGCCAAAATAATAATTAGAACTTTAGAACTGAGGAAGGATGTTTATTCAAAGTTAATAAAATAAAGTCATGAACCAACTGTATGCACCCTCAAAATAATTATTCCTGCTGGGCTACCAGGATAAATACATATATACGTACATAAACACATGAATACATAAATACATAACTAAATAAATATTACATGCTTACATACAAGATATATTTTTACAACTACAGATATCAAAGAAAGAAGAAAAGCTTTAATCATATAATATTTCCTTAGACCACCCTTCCCTAAAATTGTTTTTTACAGTTATTATATAAGCAAAGTAAGAATTGCAGGAAAAGTACAACTTAAAAATTGGTATTAAATCTGTTTAACATCTTTAATAATTCTATTATTTCTAAATCTTTCTACAAAAGAGCATCATAGCTCTTCAGTTTATTGCCAACGTTGTCTTTAAAATGAAAGCCCTAATGTTGCAGCTGTAATATGAAGTTGTACTTATTGGCTTTATACAGTACTATAAAGCACAATGAAGAACATCTGATTTAATAAATGGAAGCCATGTTCTGCTCAGGAATACTACTGTACATATACCATGTAGATTGTTTTACAGCAGATACTAGTTTGCCAGCCTTCAGATGACAATATGCTAAGTTGTGAGTTTCATATTGTTTAGCTATTTATTTCTTGTCACCTTGTATAGCCTGGTAGCATGTAATGTCAAGGGACCACCTTGTCATCACCACTACTTTTCTCACAGGTGTTTCCACTGTGCTAGAAAACTCATATCCTTAAGATGCAAGGCCTAGCAAAAAGCCTTCCACAAATCTGCTGGATATCACAGTGCTCTGTTTGACAAATTCTGTTGCCGCTTCAATTATGTGGTTGACTTCAGGTGCTGCCTTATTTGCTTATTTCCTAATCTGACTTTTTGCTTTGTTTACATCTTTTTTGACTTTCTTCCAGTCAATCTGCACATAGCCACTGTGACTAGCAATCTGAAGGAGAAGAAAGCCACCACCGACTGTAGTTGCTGCAAGTTTTCCAACTTTCTGAAACAAAAATCCAGCACACCAGCCAGTTACTGCAGCCATTACAATCTGGGTGGCTACTGAGTGTTTTTCTACCACAGGTCCAGACTGTGGCCAAAAATGCGATTCCACCAGTGCTGTCTTCTTGCCTCCTCAGTTAAATCCAGCACTTCATAACAGTCACCATCACTTTCATACTCTTGGGGAAGGGGGTCTGGGTTGCCGTGATACTGCTGATGGTCTGTATTAAAGGTGGTCACCAACCGCCCTCCTCTCTCCACTACTTCAAGAACCACTCTAGACTCAGGTGGATGTCTGTGATCTCTTTTTTCTTCTTCCTACTTCTCCTCAGATATGATTAAATAATCATTTATGTTCATCTTTCTAAATTTGAATGAGCTGAATTCTCTACAGATATAGTAGTAAAAAGCTACATGGCATTCAAGTAGAAAACATTAGAGATCAAGATTATGTAAGTAAAATTAACTGAATGAATATATATATCTGATAAAATTCATTTTTATGTACATAATTTATTTAGTTTGATGATATAGACATAAATAAATCACAAGTTTTGAAAGAATTAGTAATATCAGCAAGGTGCATGATTTGAAATGTTGCTAATTATATATAAACATAAAAATATAAATTATAAATTCACATGAAAATATAAATTGTAAATATTTTGTTATTTCTAATGAAGCCCAATATAGTTCAAGCATTACAAAGTAAACCACACTGGAAATTACAAAATATTAAGACGGAAAGATAATAACATTAAGTATCAAAGCAAGAGGGATAAAACTAGAGCAGTAATTAACAATATTGTTAAAGTTTTAAAAGTTTAGTTTATAAATACTATATTGAAACGAAATGTACAACACTGTCTTAATTCAGGCTGATATAAGTACCATAGACTGCATAACTAATAAACAAGAACTTATTTCTCACAGTTCTAGAGACTATAAGTCTGAGACAAATGTGTCAGCATGATTGAGTTCTTTCTGGTTTCAGACTTCCAATTCCTCACTGTCCTCAGAAGGCAGAGAGCAGAGAGGAAGCAGTCTCTTTACCGACTCTTATGAAGACACTAATCCCATTCAGGAGAGCTCCACCCTTGCGACCTCATCTAGCCCTGGTCATCTAACCCTGATTACATACCCAATGCCCCTCCTCCTAACAGCATCACATTACAGACAGGGCTCAACAGATAAATTTTGATGGGGGTATACATATTCAGTCAATATGTTTTACGAATAATTTAGTGAAAGTGCAACAAAATAAATAAGAAATAACTCTAAAGTAGGAATAATGATGACAACAGTACAATTTATGAAAAAGAAAACCAAAAATGAGAGAGATTCAAAGGTACAGAAAACCCTTTAAAAAATCAATGCAATAAATACAGTTATTTTTATGACATAAAAAGTAATGTTTTACAATACTATAAAGCTAAAATGATCAACACAGACAGGAATTGGCACAAAACAGACACTTAAGACGTGGGAACAGTACAGAGTGGCCAGGATTAAACTATCTTCCATGGACAACTCATATATGACAAAGAAGGTAAAGATACATATCACTGAGTTGACAGATTTTGCAAAAGCTCATCCTGGCTAAACAAAATGTACATAATCAACAAAAACTGAATACTCTCCTATATCATATTCAAAAACAAGCTTAAACTAATACCAGCCTCGCCAGCCTCTTTTAAATCTTCAACTGATGCCAGCCCTCTATGCACATCTGCTTGCCTTCCAATAGAAGTTAGCATCCCACCATTCCCTGCCTCACAGATAATTCTAGATCCACCCACCACTTTTGGCCTTACAACTGACTCCATTCCTGCCTGTATTCTCTGATTTCCAACTGATGTCAAGCATGCTTAAGTCTCCTTGTGTTTTAACTTGGGCCAGTTGTAGGGTAAAGGGAAGCAGTCTGGCTTCCTCACTGAGATGTCTGGGCAACTAAGGGAAGCAGTTTCCCATAACCTTGAAAATGGGCCAGAAAAGTAATGTTCGTAGAGCATTGAGACTGGGTCTGATAAGTTGTTCCCATAGTCTTGAGTGGGCTCACATGCATAGTTCAAATGAAGCTCTGTTGCATTAAAAAAAAAAAAAAAAAGAAAGAAAGAAAAGTAATGTTTTAAATAAAACAATTGAAAAGCAAAATGTTAAAGGAATAAAGAAGGCATGATTTTTGTCACTTAATAATATTTGCCCTTTGTGCCCTGGCTGGTGTAGCTCAGTGGATTGAGTGCGGGCCTGTGAACCAAAGGATCGTGGTTCAATCCCCATTTAGGGCACATGCCTGGGTTGCAGGCCAGTTCCCGGCAAGGGACACAAGAGAGGCAACCACACATTGATGTTTCTCTCCCTTTCTACTTCTCTACTTCTCTCCTTCCCTTTCCCTCTAAAGATAAATAAATAAAATGTTTAAAAAATAATATTTACTCTTTGATCATGAAAATAATATTTTTCTAATAGAATATCTTTTTTCAACATAGTCATAGATGTTAGCCATAATTTACATGCAGGTATGAGTATAGTTATTTTCTAAAATATAAAAGTAGATTTATAGTAACATTTTTATCTGTGATGTGTTTTTTTCCCTGACACTAATGAAAAATAAGCAACTTGGATTAAAATTATAATTAGTTAAATTGAAGTTCTTATTGGTAAATTATGAGAGTCAGCTTATTGTAATATTTCTTGTGTGCATTTTAATGAAAACTAAAATGGCAAAGAGTTTTCCTAATACCTGTAAAGGTCTAAAAGAAGAGAAAGAAAAAAAAAGGGATAAATCATTAATTAAATTATGTAAACCTGAATATATCCAAACATTTTATGAATTCTATTTTTACATGGTACACTAAGAAAAACCCATGATGTTGAAAGTTTGCCATTTGTTTGTAATTATTATTTTGTTAATTCTTTTCTGGAGGACATGAAAAATTTTAATGTACCTGAAACCATTACAGAATCCTTGACACTCAGCTAGAGGTATTTTCATAAATTTAATACATTGTTATTTATCATTAAACATTATGCTATTTACCAGTCATTTTTAAAGTGTTCATGTCCCATCCAAGTTGAATAAATTTTGCATAATATTATGTCCAACATATTTGACTTTTTAATAATTTCAAGATATACTAGTGTAAATATTCAGTAATTTCGTAAAAATTATTCAGTTTTAATGTGATAAATTTTTTAGAAACCCAATTTGCTCATTGTCTGGGATCATATTATAATGCATATTTAACTTTATTTCTTCTTCTCTTTTATTTTTAAAATTAATTCCTAAAGAAAATGGTTAGCAATAATTTGAAGAACATCAAAAGATTTATATCCCTCCCAATTGTAAAGAAAATCAGATGTTATATTAAATAATGTATGAATGTGTTAGTTTCTCTGATGCCAAAAGAAATTAGCAGGACTATTAAATTCTCATTGATTATTCCCTTTTTCTTTCTTTTTCTTTTTTCTTTGTGTGTGTATGATTTAATCTTGATTGTATTTTTCCTGTAAACTTTTAGTCCCCTTACACCTCCCTCCCCTCTGCAATCACCACACTGTTGTCCATGTCCATGAGTACTTTTTCTTTTTTACTCAGTTCCTCCACCACCTAACACTGCTTCCACCTTAGCTTTCATCTGCTCTCCATCTATGAGTCTGTCTCTAGCTTCCTTGTTAGTTCAGTTTGTTCATTAGATTCGTCTTAAAAGTGAAATCATATGGTACTTGTCTTTATCTGACTGGCTTATTTCACTTAGCATAATGTTCTCCATGTTCATCCATACTTTCTAAAGGGGTAAATTTTCTTCTTCTTCTTCTTTTTTTTACAACCAAGAAGTATTCCATTTTGTAAATATCCCATAATTGTTTTATCTACTTATCTACCAATAGAAACAGGCTGCTTCCATATCTTAGTGATTGAGCATAGTGCCACAGTGAACACAGGGGTGCTTATGTTCTTGCAAATTAGTGTTTCGGGCATCCTTTTACTCCCAGAAGTGAGACTGCTGGGTCAAAAGGCAGATCCATCTTTAATTGTTTGCAGTATCTCCATACTGCTTTCCACAGTGGCTGCACAAGTCTGCATTCCCGCCAAAGTGTAAAAGGGTCCCCCTTTCTCCACATCCTCACCAGCACTTGATGTTTGTTGATTTATTGATGATAGCCATACTGACAGGTGTGAGATGGTACTCATTGTGGTTTTTATTTGCTTTTCTCTGATGATTAGTGACATTCAGCATCTTTCCATGTGTCTATTGGCTGTCTGTAGGCCCCACATAGCAACAACGATCCTGACAAAGAACAGTGTTGAAGTAACCACATCACCTACTATCAAGTTATACTACATGGCCATAGTAATCAAAACAGCATGGCCTTGGCATAAAAACAGACACATAGATCAATGGAACAGAATAGAGAGCCCAGAAATAAACCCACAACCTTATGGTCAATCAATATTCAACAGAGGAAGCAAGCACATACAATGGGTTAAAGATAGTTTATTCAATAAGTGGTGTTGGAAAAATTGGACAGATGCATGCAGAAAAATGAAACTAGACCACCTTCTCACACCACACACGAGAATAAATTCAAAATGGATCAAATATTTAAATGTTAGATTCAAAACCATAAAAACTGTAGAAGAAAACATAGACAGCCAAATATAGAATATGGCTTGTAGCAATATTTTATCATATATATCTTCCCAGGCAAGGGAAACAAACAAAAATAAATAAACAAATGGAATTGCATCAAACTAAAAAGTTTTTGTACAGCAAAAGTAAACATCAACAAAATAAAAAGACAACCAACCCACAGTGTGGGAGAACATATTCACCGATGCATCTGTTAAGGGGTTAATATCCAAAATATATAAAGAACTTACAAAATTCAACACAAAAAAAACAAATAACCCTATGAAAAAGTGGACAAAGGACCTGCCTAGGCCTTTTTTTGTTAGCATGGATATCAGCAGTATTTTAACGATTTTACTTGAGTGAAAATGCATGTGTTCTTTACCAAATATTTGTAAGAGAAGTTTGGACGTTAATATGCATTAATACCTCTCTCCCTAGATCGTGTACATATGTTGATCACACTCTCATGGTGTTTATTTTTCATGAATTTGTTCAGTGATGTGCAGAATATAAACTTCCACCTGTCTGATTACTGGATTAAGGTACACTTGTGTCCTGTTTAAATATACTGAATTATGTTCATGAACCACAAAGAGCCGCATAAAGTGGACTCTGGTCTCTGCTTATCCCATTAGTTCAGGTGTGATTCATCTAAATTTCTGCTGGCAAGTTGCTTGTCAGTTTTAGCTGTAATAGCTATTTCTTTAAATATTATAAACTATCTTACTAATTATCATAGAAATTATGATTTTAAAAGGAAAGTATGTATTTCTATAAAGTCATTGTTAAAGTATTTTTAAAAAGTTGCAAAAAGTCTTTCAAATTAGCAATGTATGCCACGTTTTTAGTGGAAAGGGAACTAAGATATGAGAATTCTATACACAGATGATTTCATAAGTGTCTTTAATTTCTTGATCATCTCTAATGAAGTAAAAAATAATGAAAAGAACAGAAGATTCATTTTAGGCGTGTTTTCTGAAAGAATTTTGTCAGAAAAGTATTATTATGTAATGCATTTTTTAAAGAATTATTTGCTTAGATAAACCTTGGTGAAAATGATTATTTATATATTTTTGTTAATTGATATATTTAAGTTAATTATATAACTTCAAAACAGCTTTATTAACTTATTAAATACAATGTCACTAGACTGCAAAAATATTTATACAATTACAAAGAAATCTAATTTGTTAGGATTGTTTTTACTATTCATTTTGTTCATCATATAGAAAACCTTTGTACTTCTGTTTTATTGATATTATGACAAGCCTGTTTTATTGTAAGTATACAGGTAATATTAACTCTCACTCTCTTCCCATCCACTTTATCCTATAAAAGTGTATGAGCTTTAATTTTAAGGCAGAAAATCTGTTTCAATAAAATTTTGTACCATTCTTCCTAAGCTACATTATTGTTGAATGAGTGTTTAAGCAACATGAATTAAGGCATTCATCTACACAAATTCTTCTCAGCCTATTTTTGTAGGTCAACCAAATAGAGTACTCAGTAGCAGGCCCTCAGTTAAAGAAAAGATGCTAGTTCACAGGGATCTTATAGATCAATAACTAAATAAAAACGCAAATGAAAAAACAACAGTCAAATGAACAAACACATGACACTGATAATACCCTTCCCATTCTCCTAGCCAAGAACACAATGGAAGAAACTCTTAAGGTCTGCATATCCTGAAGGTTTGGAAGGAAGTGGATACTAATTTCTTTGTAACTAAATGACTTGAGTGATTAAAAGCATCAGTTTCCATTGTATTTGCTTACCTGTCTTGCTGGACACAAATGGGAATACTTCGTTGCTTTTATCTATCAGATTTTCTTTACTATATTTTGATAGTGTTTATTTTTTTTAATTGTTGGTTTTATTTGTTTTGGACCCCTGAATCCATTAAAGAAAATACATCTGCAACTCAATTTCATGAAAGACCATTAACTGTCTAAATTAAAATCTAACCTGATGCTTTAAACCACATTCACACATGAAAGTATAAATTTCACAAACTGACTGCATAGAAACCAGTAAATAAAAGTGAAGCCTGTCAATGAGATGGTCGGCTACATAATTAATGTATTGGCCATATATGCATATACGTCTAGTGTGCAAACTAGATATTGCATGTTCATTATTCTTTGATCAAATGTTTCAATTTTTCTCTTATATATTAATAAAGTCCTAATTATTTGAAGTAAACTATCAAATCTGTCAACTTTTATTCCTTTATAGTACTGGGTTTCAAGTGACTCCAATAGCCACTGGGCATGAGCACTGCCCTAGAGACATCTTATTTTTAGCGAGTGAAACTGTGAGCTGACAAACTTGCCATTATACTTTGCCAATATTGAAACTATTACAAAGATATTATGAGAATTATTCAGGGCCAGAGTGCTACTCATTGCCTGTTGGCTGAAAATCATGTTGCAGATGCCTGATTCTTAACCCATTTGGCTATGTAACATCTCTTGAGAACTTGGTGTTAAAAGATTCAGGCTGTTTCAATTTACTCTTTTAATTAAAACATAGAACTGGAGAAGAAAAAATAAAAGACATGAGAACAGAGCTCAAAATATCCTCTAATTCTCTCTCTCAGTATTCTTTGTAACAATTCTGTGGTAGGGCTCCGCCAACATATTTCTGAACAACTACCACATTTTATTTTGTTTTGTTTTGTTTTGTTCTTCATTATACAACATGCCAAATTAACAGGCTCAGAATGATATTTTACATTCTGTTTCCTCAGTATAGCATCGTTAAAAGGAACACATAATTCTAAGCATTGACACCTAGGCAGTGCAATGCATTGTGATACTTCATTATGCTTTCTCATTTAGAGTTAGAAGCTATAGATTAAAAAATCCAACAACAACTCTTATTGAGCATAAACTCTACAAACATCAAATAAAGGCAGTAGCTTACTAGTGAAATAATTGATTTTGATTGAAGAGAATGGCGTTGACATCCCTTGCTAAAGAGAGAAGGACTAAAACCTCATTGTGATAAAAATGATATATTTGTAACACCTACCCTTTCCAACAAAGAAACCTTTATTCTGGAATTAAAATCACTAACTGGAAAGACAAAATTGACAAGAATTATTTTATTTTCCATTATGCATTCATCATTCAACACATGCAGTCTCTCCATGTAAAATATTAATGAAGAATGAGACAGACACAACATCTTCCCCTTTTGCGACAGCATGAATGGATCTAGAGAACGTTAGGCTAAGTGAAATAAGCCAGTCAGAGAAAGATAAATACTGTATGATTTCACTCATGTGTGGAATCTAATGAACAAACTGAACTGACATGTAAAACAGAGACAGACTCAGAGAAAGTAGGCTGACGGCTCTGGGGGAAGGTGTCTGGTTGTGGAGGCATCAAGCAAAAAAGAAAGGACCCAAGAACATGGACAACAGTGTGGTGATCATACTTAATGATGTTGAACATCTTTTCATGTGCTAATTGGCCGTGTGTATGTCTTCTTTAAAAGGGGGGTCTATTCAGATCCTCTGACCATTGTTTAATCAGGTTGTTTTTATGTTGTTGAGTTGTGTGAGCTCTTTATGTATTTTAGATATTAAACCCTTATCAGATATATTATTTGCAAATATCTTCTCCTATTCCTCAAGTCACTTTTTGTTTTTTAATGATTCTCTATATTGTTTAGAAACTTTTCAGTTTTATGTATTGCCGTGTGTTTATTTTTGCTTTGGTTTCTCTTGATTTTGAAGTTATATTAAAATAAACACTGAAAACAAACAAGCAAAAGACTAAGACTTATGTCAAGGGGATTATTGTTATGTTTTCTTCTAAGAATTTTGTAGTTTCAGTCTTACATTTAAATCTTTAATCTATTTGAGTTAATTTTGTGTATGGTGAAAGATAGAGGTCTAGTTACATTCTTTTGCATGTAACTTTTTGCATGTCTACCTTTTCCAACACTATTTATTGAAGAGACTGTCCTTTCCAAATATGGTCTTTGGTTTTTGGTCGAAAATGAACTATGTGCAAATTAACCTGCGCATACAAATAAACTTGCACATAAATTAACTGTGCAGGTTTATTTCTGAGTTTTTTATTTTGTTCCATTGATTTGTATCTCTGTTTTTATGCCAATACCATACTGTTTTAATGACCAGAGCTTTGTAACATAGTTTAAAATTAAGTGGTATGCTACTGTTGATGTTGTTCTTCTTTCTTAAGATTGCTTTGTCAATTTGGGGTCTTTATGGTGCCATCCAAATTTTAAAATTATTTGTTGTAGTTTTGTGAAAAATGATGTTGTTATTTTGACAGGGATTACACTGAATCTGTAGATCCTTTTGGGTAGTATGGACATTTTAACAATGTTAATTCTCCCAATCTATGAATATGGAATATCTTTCCATTTATTTGTGTTTTCTTTATTTCAACAATGTTATAATTTTCAGTGCATAGGTCTTTCACTTCCTTGGTTAAATTTATTTATAGGTATTTCATTCTTTTTGATGCAATTGTAAATGAGATTTTTAAAAAAATATTTTTATAGTTCATTATTTATGTATATAAATAATATACATTTTCTGTATATTGATTTTTGTTGCCTAGAAATCTCCTGAATTTATTTATTACTTCTACAGGAATTGTTTTGGAGTCTTCAGGTTTATCTATATATTGTATCATGCCATCTGAAAGCAGCAACAATTATACTTCTTCCTATCCAATGTTGACACTTTTTTTTCTTTTGGTTCTCTAAGTATATGCTGTCACTATAGAAACAGCAGTCCTATATATCTAATTGGTATTATAGCCACTTGTCAAAGAAATTCTGACATACGATAATTTATATACATTATTTTACAAAATTGTTAAACTGTGTTCAAATATTATCTACTTGTTAGAATAACCCTTATATATGTATGACTTTATAAATTATATAAAATTATAGGTATGATAAATGTGTTTGTGCATATTGATATTTATTTATAAATAGATCCATCTATACATACAAAACTAACATAAACTAAACTTCTAAGTCAAAGTATCAAATAAAATTTGCCAAAATTGATCTAATTGGTAAAGTGTTATCTAGTCCACAGTATGAACTAAAAGTGTCTTTATTCACATCATCCAGTGTTAGTACGATCCATCTATGTAAATCAGAAATTTTATTTTTCAGGAAAAAAATAATTTGATTTCAAAGACACTAAAAGTATCCCACTATAAGGCAACACTTAGTTCTACTACCTGCTTGGATACCAATTGAATTTGATGGACCAGCATGACGATACAAATATTTTAAAATAGATTGAATAGTTTTATTCCCTTTGTAAATGGATGCAATGCTTACAAGTGTTCAAAGAAGAAAAATGAATTTACTACTATGTTAAAAATTCAAGGAAACCTTTTACACTTAACTTATTTAGATAAAAAATTCATTCTAAGACAAAATTTCAGCCTTCTTTTTACTCCAAATCTAATAGTTATTGAATATATTTTATATAGAACTTATAAACACAGTATCTTATTGACCACTAAAAAATACCTATTTTAAATCATTTTTCCCAAAAGTATGAGTTTTTATATGGACATATATTTATTTACATTTTTGTTAGTTGTTATGTTTACCACACAGCCAAAATAATTTTCTACTCTGTGTGAATGTATGCGTGTTGTGGGGTGGGGATATTGTGCAGGTTCAGTTGTAAAAACTGTAGTCCAATATCTACTGAAAGAAGGAATAAGGGAAAAGTTTGAGAATTGTGAATCAAGATAGTATTCAAATGAAATAATTAAATCCATAGAATAAGCAAAAATGTTCTACCTAGTTGTTATGAGTTATTATATTTAGAAAATCAGCTTTCTATAAAGAAAACATAAACCCCTGAAAATTGAGAATTTTGAAATAGTAGAATTCTCAGATTGTTAAACCTGATAAATCATTTAATTATTTAATCTTGAATTTTAGAAGTGATACTCAGAAAATTCAAGTAACTCAATAAACTTCATACAGGTAGTTAGTGGAAGAGAATTAGAATCCTGTTGTTCCAATATCTTGATGGCTTAATATACTTCAAGGAACCTCTGCTCCACACCACCCTGTATCTATCCCCTGCAAGTATCCTTGCTACCCTCCCTTCCATACAGACATAATGATCTGAAAATATCAGACAGTGCTGAGGTTGCTTGACGACGTTCTTTCTTCTTCTCCCCGTGTGAAGTTTAGTAATCTTTAGGAGACTCTGGATGGTCAGAGTTATGGCTCCTCTTCCTTGGATCTTCTATAACCAGCCTTCTCAACAGTTTCTTATGCAGGGGTAAAGCTGATCCAAAATGCACAGCTCAAACTTGTCAGGGCATAAAAGAATCAAATTTTGTGTTAGATTGTACCTTGGTGAAATCTGAGTTTTCTAATAGAAGGTAAACATGTAAAATAAATCAATCAGCCAAATACAAAAGTAAAATTTCAACATAGCCATTATTAACTATTTCTTAGCAGATATCACTATACCTTCTGAGGGGCTTACATTTTTCCTCCTTCAAAATTATTTTTCAGCTATTTCAGGTGATCACCTATACCCAGCACTTAGAAAATAAACTCATTGCCAAACTCACTGCCCTGAATGGATGTTTTGTTTTTCCAGTGTATCAGGCTATTTCCCAGTTAAATATTGTAATTATTCATTTTACTAAATCCCAATTTCTGTAATGAAGTGGAGAATTACTTTCATTTAAAGCCCTTTAGTTAAAGGTGCTGCATCATTAATAAATTAACAAACAACAAGTGCTGGTGAGGTTGTGGAGAAAAAGGAACCCTAGTGCACTGTGGGTGGGAATGCAGGATGGCGCAGCCACTATGAAAAACAGTATGGAATTTCCTCAAAAAACTAAAAATGGAACTGCCTTTTGACCCAGTGATCCCTGCTGGGACTATACTCTAAGAATCTTCAATTACCAATCAAAAGAACCTATGCACCCTGATGTTCATAGCAGCACAATTTACAATAGCCAAGTGCTGGAAGCAACCTAGGTACCCATGGGTAAGTGAGTGGATCAGAAAACTATGGTACCTTTACACAATGGAATTCTATGCAGCAGAAAGAAAGAAGAAGTCCCTACCCTTTGCAACAGCATGGATGAAACTGGAGGACATTATGCTAAATGAAATGTCAGGTGGTGAAAGACAAATACCATACGATCTCACCTTTAAGTGAAACCTAATCAACAAAACAAACAAATGAGCAAAATAGAACCAGAGATGTGCAAATAAAGGACAAACTGACAGTCACCAAAAGGGAGGGGGGAAGGGAATAACAGGGAAAAGAAAAGGAAGGAGCAAAGAAGGAACACAAATAGAGGATCCATGGGCACAGACAATGGTGGTGGTGGGGGGGTGATTTACTGCGGGAGTGGGGGGGTAATGGTGAACAATGGGGGAAAAGGCAGGACAACTGTAAGTGAACAGTAATAAATAAAAAAAACTAAAAAAAGGTGCTGCAGATAATATATCCTAAATTATTTTAACAAGTAATCTTCAATAAAACTTTCTGTTTCTTTTATTAATGAAAAAGTTCAAATCTTGCCTGTTTTGAAAGAATTCCAGATATTCTTCATGAGCAACCTTCAGAGACTCTGCCTCAGGCCATGTTATTGTAAGTGTTCATAGTGGCTCTTGATTTTTTTTTTAATTTAAATTTTATCTATTTAGGTTTAGAGAGAGGGAAAGGGAGGGAGGAAGAGAAGAAGAGAAACACTGATGTGATGAGAGAAACATCAATCAGGTGCCTCTCCTATGCACCCTGACCAGGGAAAGTGCCCAGAACAGGGAATAAATCTGTAACCCAGGCGTGCGCCCTGACAGGGAATTCAGCTAGCGACCCTTCGCTTTGTGAGATGATGCCCCGCCAACTGAACTGTGAGTCAGGGCTTGTTGATTTTTGATGGTTCTTTTTCACAGCCATATTGGTGATTGTGAAGAAATTAATAAATATTTTAATAGAATATATATTCTCTTTAAAAATAGAAATTTGATTTATGTCATTTTAAAATTCACCAATATTTTGAAAATATGCATTTCAAATTTTAATTGTTTATATTTATGTATTCCATTTACATAAATTTAAATATTTTAAAGGTGTTAGAGTTGACAATTTTATCATTTTCTTTTTTGGAATATCTCAGGTATCTTTCGCTTAGAAACTTCTGTAATTCAAAAAAAGTTATGTGTATTAGATTTTAACTATTTATGCAATCTTATAAAATTACATTTTTTATTTTCCAATATTCTTCGTCTTTTTTAGTTGTATTAAATTGCATTAAATTTAACTAAAGAAAAAATATGCCTTGTGGACACCGTATTTTAGGCTATTGTGAAGTTAAACATTAGTTTAGCCCAGTATTTTTTATATTTATCCAAATTATTGCAACCTATTTTACTGAATTATGTCTGCTGTCATGGAACAAGTCAAACAATGTATTTTTAAAATCTGATAGTTTGGTAATAAGCAAATTAACATTTTATTTCATGATTAAATGTAATAAAAACCTTCCATAAACAGTATGTTGGTCATAGGATTTGAAGGCATGTATAGAAATGTATTTTTTATGATTTTGTTTAAATAGAATCTTTATAATAATAAGCTATATTATAATTGGGTATAACATTTGTTACCCTCTCCACGGCAAAGTTACACATGTGGTGAACTCTTCAGAATCTGTAAACAGTAATGGAGGGAGTAGGAAGGTGTAGATGCTTCCGAGGGTAGCACATGTGAGAATTTGAGCTCTCTGCACTATAGATGTTTATTGCAACACAAAGTACATTACTCACTATGCCTGGGCCTAGTGCATTACCTGTAAAATGGGAATGTGATATGCACAGTGACAAATTGTTTTGAAAAATAATGTGCTTTACATAGTATAGGTGCTCTATAAATGTTAACTCTTCTGTTCAAAATAATCACTATGTACTATTTTAAGAAGGAATACCTCTGAACACCTAAGAATAGTGTCATAATTTTAAGTTTTGCAACATGAACTTAGCTCTTCAGTTTCACAAATGGTCTGACTGTTAGGACCTTACTACTTCTTTAGCTGAAATATGTTGTAAATAAATTTTGATTCCCTCCATCCCCATTTTAGACACCTGCCTTTTTTCCCTTTCAACTTAGTATTACTATTTCAATAAGAGCTAAACTTTGAGGTGGTCTTTTGTTTTAAAAATAGCCAAAATGTAAGCAATAAAAAAAGTTACCAAATAGCCATTTATTTGACTATATAACATGATTTTGTCTGAATTGTCTTTTATTTAAGATTATCCTGAAACACGGAGTTGCTAAATTAATTGAGCCATGAAGTACAGACCATCCATTTAGCTATGAACATAATTAACTCCACTCATTTATTGAAATTCCCCACATGTTATCAGTAAACCTATAAATAAATATGAATATTAAATTAAAAGCTAGTATGCTGCTGTTACAGAACCGGCCAAAGGGCCAGGCAGGTACCATATATTATGGCTGAAAGGACCCCCCACTAGGTTTGCATTGTTCCTCTCCAGAGGAAAGATATCTCTCAATTCCAGAGATTTGTGAAAAGGAAAGGAAATGTTTATTCAAAGCTATACAGACTTCAAGTAGTGACCTAATGTCTTCATTAAAATATCAAAGAGGAAACCCACAGATGCACACAGTCCTTCCTTCTCCCTCTGCCCTAGTCTGGGCAGGAAAAGAAGTAGTCCCTGATTCAGGCTCCTGGCAGCCTCATGGTCCTCTCTTCACCAAGGCTGTGGGGAGGTCTCCTCTCTGCCACAAACCCGTGGTTCTCCTTGGCAAAGCTGCCAGGGAGTCTCCACTTTGCCAAAGCCACGTAGTTCTCCCGTCAGTGGCTGCCCTGTCTTGGTTTAAATCCTTGCACCAATCCTCCTTTGCAGCCCCATTTCCGACTCCTCCTGTAACAGGGTGCAGCCAAAAGGGGGGGGGGGCAAAAAAGGAGTTGGAATGGGGCCCAGAACTTAGGTTGTCCAGGAAATATTAGAAAGACATATAAGATGTCCTCACCCCTTTCCCCTCAGGTGTGAGTTGGGGGAAGGGACAAATGGAGTAGGGCCATTGAGTTGTTTTACATAGCAACAGTTTTGCAGATAACCTCCGGAATGGAATGGTCATTTAACATATCTATAACCTTTAACTGGTTTCATAGATATGTTAAACAGCTGTGGCCATGCTCTGAGCCAGGGGGGATGGAAAGGACTTCCCCAAGGACGTGACTGGGGGAGGAACCCCAAGTTAAAGCGCCTGCGTGGGAGCTTGGAGAAGATTGGCTCCAGAAAATGAGGACACACCTGCCCAGACTCA
>PVKU01013116.1:0-30934 GCA_004027475.1 Anoura caudifer | reverse complement strand
TGCATGGAAGGGGACAGCTGAGATCTCTACCTAAATGGACTAAGAATCTTGCCACAGCCCAGACCACTTGTTCTCAGTCTTGGCTCCATATTGGAATGACCTAGAGAACTCATAAAATACCTCATGCCCAGGCCAGGTATATAAGAAGACTCACTGGATAAGGATTTGCCCAAGCCATCAATATTAAAAAAAAAAAAAAAAAAAAAAAAAAAAAAAAAAAAAAAAAAAAAAAAAAAAAAAAAAAAAAAAAAAAAAAAAAAAAAAAAAAAAAAACCTCCCCAGGTGTTTCCACATGCAGTGAAACTGAGAACCGTTGGTTTAGAGATGTTCTCAAAGTCAGGCACCTAGTGCAGCAGCCTCAGCCTCATGGTCCTGCGATCTTGTTAGAAATGCAAAGCAGGTCCCAACCCAAACCTACGGCCTCAGAGCACTGGGCAACGGTGGGTAGGGGCACAGTCAGTCCAGGTGATTCTGGTGGACGCTGAACTGTGAGGACCACCAGTCAAAAACTTGGAACGGCCCATCCAGAGACAGCTTGGACCTGCAGAGCAGGCACCCTTCCCTGGACCTTCACTGCTCACTGCTCTGCAGTAAAAGTGCAGAAAGCCAGGGGTGGAGCCAGGCTCTGAGGTGCTTGACATTAGCACAGTTTTAAGGCCTTTTTCAAGAAAAATAAAAGAATACAAAATTCAGTACAAAGTAAATATTTATTTAGAATCAGAGAAATCTCATTTTTTTAAATTTCATGCTAAGTATCACAAACTACAAAATAACAGTACTTTTATTCATTTATTTTCTGGGTCTCCTCTCTAACACTCTTTTCTTACTTTATTTTTCCATTGAATACTCTTTGATTGCTATTTCATGGGATACAAAATTTGTAATATTTTCTGTACAGATAAAAATAATAATTCATTCTTTCCTCTAGCATTTTTTTTTTTGCTTGTTTATTTTATTGAAAGTTGAGGAAAGGTGTCTTTGGGATTATTGTTGAATTTGGGAAAATCTCTATTATGTTTCACTCAAATATACGCTATAGGATTTTATGGCATTTTAAGTATTTTATTGCAGCAACTAACCTTAAATCCTCTCTGGATTGAAGTCTCTAACCAGGTCCTTGGAAGTGGTCTTTGCAAACAAGAAGCCTAATGACGCAGACACCGGCCCACAATGTCTGCATCATTATGGATGAAGTAAGGCATTCACATGGACTACCGAGTCCAATGGAGGAAAAGGGACAGCATGGCTTTTCTCTCAAGGGGAGCGAAAGCCCGCGTGGCCTCCTCCACGACAGGCCTTTATTCGGGTTTTTCGTATTACACGATGATCCTCATTTACTATGCATGGATTCGCTTTAGGGGGTTACCTTTTACAAACAACAAAGGAGCCAATGCCACTAATCACATCACAGAAGAAGAATATTTGCAAATGAAAAAGGGAAAAGTGGTTGAACAGGTTACGCTAGTCCTAGGAAGGTTTAGCATGGATTTTAGGAAGTTACAGTAAGCACTTGCTATCCAAATCAGGGTGAGGGAGTTTTAGCAAAAGCAAGACTCAAAGCGGCTTAAGGTACAAATGCAGGCCTGATTCTCCATGGGAGAATCTGTCCATGGGTGTGGTCCTGGGCATCTCTGAGTGGGAGCTGGGCCCCCCCACCACGCAGAACGGTCTCCTACAGCCTAATGCTTTATTCTCTTCACACTAAACCTGCCTTGTGCAGACTTCTGATAAATTAACCTCCCCAATCAACCCACCACCTAGGTAGCTCATTCTACGCCTGCGGGGAGGAGGAGGAGATGGTATAGACAGTTAGGAATGTTCAGGAAAAATGCCGCCTGATGGAAGCTAAATGAAAAGAATCCTTTTTCCCCTGAAAGAAAAGGGCAGTTTCAGGGTTATTTGCATATGTAGGAATAGCCAGATTCCCTTCTCTCTACTGCTCTAAAGAGTGTGATGCTTCAGCTTTTAAAGCTAGAAAGTCCCAGTGGGGTCTAGTGCAATTTTGTAGATAAATGGAAAAAGACCAAATGTGCACTGTGCTGTTCAGTGCCAAAGCCTGCTCCCTATCTTTGTGAGAGTTGACTGTTCAAAATAGAATACTGCTGAAGACCCCCATTAGATAAATTCTGGAAGAGAATTATCATTTGGACACTGTTCAGAATGTTTTTTTTTTAACTTGGTTTACTCCCAAATCAGTAAATAAGTAGAACAGGAAAAGCCAGGGGGCAGTATGGCTTCCCTTTTCATCTCCAGGGGTGCAGCTGAGGCACACTGTGAACTAACCACCACCCGAGAAGAGCCTGAACTGAGTGCCATTAACCCCAGCCACTTCAGCACTCAGACACACCTTATTTAACATATAAAAACAATCATGCTGCTGCTTAGGGAACACCTTTCCAGGTTCCAGTTCTCCAGTGCCTTCCAGGGTCAGTGCTGAGACACTCCCTCCAGATGTGCACCTGCTTTATGGACTCGGGAGCTTTCTATTTTTGCCCATGCACATGCAGATGCCTAGAACACAGCAGGTGCCCAACAGATATTTGTAAGATGAGTGAATGGATGAGCTGAAAGTTTACAGGATTGTAAGATAGACTGTGATAAGTACATGCATGAGAAATAAAAATTGTACCTGGTGCAGTGTTTTCTTTTGACTTCTTGGTTTAGTAAAATAGCAGCCCAAGTGAACATCTCTTTACAAGCTGTCCTTTATCAGTATTTGTCTGCTGACAGGCTAAAAAAAAGACAGAACCTATCTTGTTAAGGAATTCAAGAATGCCTGAATGAAGTAGGTGGCATTTTGGATGTATTTGGAAAGATGGAATTGGACAGGTGACATATTTCAGGAAAATATTCCAAATGGAGGGAACCTAGTTAGCAAACAATATAAAAGTAAGAAAGCATGAGGCGCGTTTGGAGAAAAATAATGATACAGTTGAACTGAACTGCAGGATGCCTAAAGAGGAGAACACTGTACTGCAAGTTTGAGTCTAGACTGTCAACCTAAAGAGTTCGGATTTCTGTAGAAATGTGGGCAGCATGGATAGATTGGATGAGGAGAATGACATAACAGAACTGTACTTTGGGAAGATGTACCTGCCATCAAACACGCACTGAGGACTAGAGAAGAGAATGACTTTACAGAGACAAGATCACTAGGACATTAAAACATCATCCAAGTACTAAGGAGCTATGTTAACTAGGATGTTTTCTCTGGAAATAGAAAGGAGGGATGAATGGAAGAGTAGGCAGGACAAGCTTTGAGCAATGTGTCAAGTGGGACACCATGTGAGTACGGGGGAAAAGAAGACATCCAAGAAAGCTCTGAAGTTTGAAATCTGGAATCATTATAATAAACTTGCTGGGATTACACTGTATAGTCTTCCAGCGTTGACCCTGAAGACAGAGCCAGCAGACCACCAAAAGAACAGGCTGCCTGGACCTTTGGAAGTTACTGCCAGACCTAACCCAAGCTCCATGAAGACAGAGAGAAATGGTGTCTTTTTTCATCACAAAATACTCAGCATATGCACCTACTAGGGGTAGTTAAGAAATGTTTACGAGGTAAAAGAATAAAGATTATCATTGGATTAATGGAAAAGATTTGGATAGCAAAGTATAATGAATGTAGAACTTGGAGAAAGGATCAAACATAAAACCTTAAATAACACCTATAAAACATACACTGGGAGAGGAAGAAAACCATCTAAGACCTGCTGCTGTATTAAGCAGTGTTGAGATATAATAAGCAGGTTAGATTAAGCAGGTTATAATTCATATGCTTAGAGTTCATTGGAAGATAGGAAAATATTTGTACCTGGGATACTTATGGACCCTGGAGCAAAAATTGCATCACTAGAAGTTGATGCTGTTTTTTAAAGTTATGGTTAGAAAGAGATGGGAAGGTTGAGTCCCCCATGGTACTCCATGCTGAGTGATCACACTTTCTGGGGGACCTACCAGTTGGGG
Source organism: Anoura caudifer (assembly GCA_004027475.1). Taxonomy (NCBI): domain Eukaryota; kingdom Metazoa; phylum Chordata; class Mammalia; order Chiroptera; family Phyllostomidae; genus Anoura; species Anoura caudifer. Next base: position 26,968 of record PVKU01013116.1, on the reverse strand, counting down.
TCTGTGAACATCTTAATGTCAGAATGATCTTTTTGTGTCAAGCCTCTTACTCCTCTATTTAAAACCCTTGAATGACTTCCCGTTACACTTAGGAAAAATCAAAACTCCCTAACATGGCCCACATAATCCTATAATATCTCCTCCCGGCCAACCTCTCCCATCCCATCTTGTGCCTCCAACTCTTGCAGCCGTGACACTGCAAACTACCATTCTCAGCCTCTCCGATGGGCCTTCCTCCATCCTGTTTCACTTTCTGATTGGAATGCCATGCTTTCCACCACCACTCTGTCCCCCGCACTTTCACTTCATCTAGTTAGTGTCTACTTACTCTTCAGGCTCAGTTCAAACACCAATTCTTTGCGAAAGCCTTTCCCTTCTCCTTAGTTTGGTCAGATTTCCCTATTATATACTATTAGAGTTCCATGTATCTTCACTTTATAGCCTTTATTATATTCTATAATTAGACACTTATTTGTTTCCTTCTTAAAATATAACTCTTTGCCAATCAACCATCATCTCCATGGTGACAGAGTTTGGCTTTGGTTCACTTTTATACTCCCAGCACTTAGCAGAGTAACTGGCATACAATGGCACTCTACAAAACTCTTAATAATAACAGCTACTTTTCTCATACATTCAGCATCTCCTTAGATATTGTTCTAAGGGCTAACATGAAGTGAAAGCAGTAGAATGTGATGTAAAAAGCATGGATTTGGAAATTGACAGCCTGGGTTCAAACCTCAGCTTCCCCATTTATTAAAGGTGTGAACTCAGGAAAATTATTAAGCTCTCTGTACCGGAGCTTTCCCATCAATAAAATGGAGAGAAATGTAAATCTGTGTGATGATTAGGTAACTAAGAACCAGAGACACTGATTAAGCTGCCCAAGGTCTTAAAGCTGTCAGCAGTGGAACTTGCAATCTGAAGTTGCTATTAAACTGTTGGCTACATAAAGGAATAATAGTACATATTATATATCATACACATATATGATTCCATTTCTAAAATTCTTTAAAGATAGGCAGGGACATCAGTAAGTGCCTGCCCTTGTCCCTCTACCCTGCTCCTCCCTTGTCCTTAGAGCCACAAGTAGACTATGAGGCCTAGACCATGAGAAAATACCCCAAGAAGTGAAATCAGGCCAGGATTAGCTGTCCCAACAATGCCGGAATCAAACCTAGAAAAATATCAACAGGTACTCCGGAACAGACTGGTGACAAACACGGGTGCACTTGTGCCTTGCTTTAAGTGGAACGTCGCTTCACGAACAGATTTCAAATGTCATTCCTTTGCCCATACATACCAATATGCTTTAATATTTATCACTTACTAAACACATGAAAGATTGCACAGAATCTGCGTCCAATGATCCTTGATGATAAAACATTAGTGACCCAATTCTTTTCCAGACCTAATGATACTTTGCTTCAGTGGCCTAGTGCTATATCTCATATGAAACAAATAAGACACTCATGCATAAAATTAATACAGTAAGCTCTCTAGGCAGTGATAAATTTGGAAAAGAAACAGGCTCACATAATCATTTCCCCTCTCATGAAGGCACATTTCCTATAAAACCTTGAGTCACCTACATCTCAACTTGTAAGGCTCTTTGGAAAATTATGCTATCATGTCCCATGAAACCCCTACAGGACATGTGCACTCAAGGTGGAGTAAAGGGTGCACTCATTATAAACGGGAAGCTATTGAGGAGAGGCTTAGAAATACGACCACTTCAGTTTACACGGAAAGGCTGCTGATCTCTAAGCACTGAGAGAACGCTCAGCTTGCCCATTGCGCTTGAGTTATCCTCACCATTCTGCTCCTTTCAGTTCATCTGTCCTGATAAATGGGTCCTGAATTCTCTTGCTTTGTGTAGGGGCAACTGAAGGTGATTGTGTGCCTGGAAAACCTTTGGTAAGTAGTTGTATCAAGAGCATAATCATGGAAAAGCAGGGGTCTTTGATTTCTTCATTAATCACTAGGAAGAACCTCTCCTTCTGAACAGATGAATCTCATGAAGGTGCTCACCAGTGAAACCCAGGTATCCTCAGACACATGTCTTCCTACCCAACAGTGAACCTTACTGCGAGAGTTTGAAACAGACACACTTGAAAGCAGGTTTTCAAATCTGAAACTAAACAATATTGTATTCATTTGTAGCTTTTGGAGAACACAAGAGGTAAACAGCGCTGCATGGATGCCCTTAGACCTCCTGAGAAGAGGGAAATGAAGGATCTGCTATATTTAGCTAGTACACTGTTAACTTGCCGCCCATGTCATGTTATACGAGGGTAGCAGCTGAGAAAAATAAGGGATTCTCGTGGAAATAATACTGAGAAAGGCAGTTGTTGGGTTGACTTCGCTGGGCTCCAAACAGCATCTCTTCTGAACTTCAGAGGCCTGCTATGGTTTTTAAGTGAGGGTTCAGAATATGTCTCGTCACTTCTGTACAATCAGGGAATTATATACGTGGGTGTGTTTGATGAATTCCTTTTGACCTTGTTGGTATTTGTCCTTTGTTGTGTCACTTTGAAGAAGGAAATGAGAAACAAACATAGTCTTCTACGGTTCTCTTTTTAACAAAAGGAGAACTTGCTAACCTTCTGTTTTACCTCTTCAGGTGGGGGTCCCGAATCCCAACGCAGTAGTTTACATATTAAATTGATTAGCAGCAGTCTCTATGGGAAATGAAAGGCAAGCTAAAACACACCCCAAGGGGATTCTAAGGTGCAGAAACGTGATCTCCTTTCTGTATAATCACGGCATTAATATTAATAGTGAGTTAGGTGTACTTGCTTAGCAAGCAACTCATCTCCCCCGGGGTATTGTCACAGCACCAATGACGATGACACTCCCTGGTTCTCACTCTGTTTCCTGACTTTGAAATCCGGGCACCAGGATGTTAGCACTTTCTTGCAGATTCTTCCGTTTCCTTTCAGGTCCAGAGTCCCAACTCATCCTTCAAATGTAATGTTGGGTTGGCCAAAAAGTTCATTTAGTTTTTTCAGTAAGATGGCTCTAGTAGTGCTTAGTTGTCCTTAACTTCATTTGAAACAATTTTGTTAGATTGTATTGTGATGGTTGTCATATCAGCATGTATTTAAAAAAAGACATCAAAATTGGTGAATTTTTGTGCAGCCATTTTAATATTGAAGATGGAAGAAAGTATGCAACATTTTTGGTGTGTTCTGCTTTCTTATTTCAAAAAAGGTAAAAATGTAACTGAAATGTAAAAAGAAAAGATTTGTGCAGTGTGGGGAGAAGGTGCTGTGACTGATCAAAAGTGTCAAAAGTGGTTTGCGAAGTTTCTTGGTACTATTGACATTTTGGCCAAATAATTCTTTGCTGAGGGGCTGTCTTATGCATTGGAAGATGTTTAGCAGCACCCTTGGCCTCTGCTCACTAGAGGCCAATAGAGGGACATAGCCGACGTACTCAAAATGTTCAGATCAATAAAGTTATTGGTGAAAATGAAAACTGTGTCTTTTTATTTATGAAAAAAAAAAAAAAACTAAAAAGACTTTGTGGCCAACCCAGTGCATACTTCGTCCCATAGTTACAGGACTTGCCTCCCTCCACCCTCCCTTTATGAAGGGTTCCTTTTCCTCTATTTCCCCATCCACTTATTATCCTGAATTTCTAATAGTGATGGCACTGGATCCCTGAATTATGGGAGCTTAGGTTTAATATTCAATTATTAATGAAATCTAGATTAATATATTATAGATTATATTATTATATTATATAATATTATTATATTATTAATATAATCTATAATATAAATTATTAATTATAATCTAGTTAAATATTAACTAGAAAAACTAACAATTTAAGTGCACATGTAAGTTCCCACAGAAACACAACCCACATGAAGAGAAACTGCATTTCACCTGCCGTGATCAGTGCTCCCCATGAATGAGCGTAATTTTCCCCATTTCTTTTTTAGTAGTGCCTGTCTTTGGTAATTTAGAGAAAAATGGGAGAGTAAAGGTAATTACTGATAAATAACATGGGACACAATGTTCAGGATGATAGGTTTTTATGTGTTACTACTTATGTTTATTTATAAGCATTTTAATGAACAACAGTTAAAATGACCCCATTTTGTACACTGTAAATAAGTCATTCTTAAAAAGCTGTTCATTCATACATGTTAGAGCCACCGCGGCACCTACTGGGTCATCCTGGAATAAGAGAGACATTCAGTTTCTTAGCTTCTTGAAAGAAGATCAGATCTCTGTGCAAAATAAACACAACGATTTTATATGTAAAAAGACAAGATATCTCATCTCATTCAAAAACTACTGAGAAGGCTCACTGCTAGAGTATATGTAAGTTTACTTAAATCCACATCACTCTTATGGACTTATGGATACGGAGAACAGACTGATGTTTGCTGGAGGGGAGGGAAGTTGGGGGGGTGCTGGATGGAAAAGGTAAAGGGATTCAGATGTACTAACTGAAGTTAAAAAAATAGTCCCAAGGGTATAGTCAACAATATTGTGATAACTACATGTGGTGCCAGCTGGGCACTGGAAATAGTGGGGAACCCTCTGTAAAGCCTATGATTGCCTAACCACTACGTTGTACACCTGAAACTAATACTAGGTAATGTCAAATGCAAACTGCAGCTGAAAAATAAAATTTATAAAAATCTTTATCATTCTTCCCTCTCCCTAATAGTTGCATGTTATGGTAGGTGTGCACAAACAAATAATTCTCACTATTGGAAAAATAAGTCTTTGTCTGCTCAGAAGCCCAATGCACTAGACTGTTAAACCTGAAATAAGATTTCAATGCACGAGAATGTTAGACCCCAAATAATATTTTCAAGTTCATCTTGTCCACCTCAGTCATTTTATAGATAAGTAAGAAAAGCCCCAAAGAAATAAGTGGTTTTCAAAAATAACACAGTACCAAAACATATTGTGTAACTGTATGGAATTGCAATACCCACTATATTATACTGAACTTTGTATTAAAAATAATGGATTTCACTCATGTTTTTCTCCTCTCTTTATAGCACTAAAATATTAGTATATACAAGTTTTAAAATACGAACTCATAACAGCAAAGAAAATGAGAAAGAAGGCAGCCTGTAGATGAGAGGCATGTGAAGAAAGGATAATTAGTGGAACCAGGCAGAGGGGGCCAGCCTTCTTAGTGTTAACGTGCATGGCAGATGGCAGGAGGAATAGGAAGTCCCCAAATAGCCGAAGTCCAGCAGACCCAAAATAAACCAGCCCGGCATATACCAGAGAGACATACAGTTTTACAAAAGTTTCCAGGACTGAAAGATGAGTGCCAATAAAATAAAGCTCTTGAGAAGAGTGGATGGGGATGTATACGACAAGGAAGTCATATGACAAGATGAAAACAAAGCTAATTTGAAATGCCAGGAACAATAATTGCTATACAAATGCAGAATAAAATAATTAGCAATCGACTTTATCCTAAATCCATATATTTTTTAAAAGATTTTATCTATTCATTTCCAGAGAGAAGGCAAGGGAGGAGAAAGAGAGGGAGAGAAACATCAATGTGTGTTTGCCTCTCACATGCCCCCTAGTGGGGACCTGGCCTGCAACCCAGGTATGTGCACTGACTGGGAATCAAACTGGAGAACCTTCGGTTCACAAGCTGGCACTCAATCCACTGAGCCACACCAGTCAGGGCCTAAATCCACATATTTTTTAATTGTTGAGATTTTAATTTAATGAACATCTATTGAGCATTTACTATAGACAAGGAGCTGTTGGAATTACAAGTTGAACAAGAAAAAGTTCTAGTGCTCCAGGAAGTTGTGTCTGGTGAGGAAGACATTTACACATGTAATTAAAGCATAAAGCATACCAATATGCATTCTATGATAATGCCCCAAGCAACTTGTAATAGCTCGGAAAGAGAAAGATAAGTCAGACTATGGAATCCAGAAATATCAGCCTGGTAAGCATGAACACAGGATGAATTAGGCGTTGCCATGGAGAATGCATTTGCCAGATCATGGAGAGCCTAGAATCCCAGAGAAAAGAATTTGGACATACTTAAAATTTTTAAGAAGCATGGAGCCATCAAAATGCTATAGGAGAAAAGTGATCATATTTTTTAAAATGAAACTAATAAAAGCATGCTTTACATCCAATAAAATACATCAATTTTAAGGGAACAGTTTGATGAGTCTTGACAAATAGGCACTTTCATAACCACCATCCTAATCAAGATATAGAACATTTTCATCATTCAGAAGTTTCCCATAACTTTCACAGTCAATCCTTCCATTCTCTACCCAGCCAACCACTGATCTGATCGCTATCACTATAAATTTTGTCTGTTCTGCAAATTTATATAAATGGAATTCTATAGCAGTCATTCTTTGGTGTTTCACTCAATTCACTCAGCATAGTGTTTCTCAGTCTTCACCTTACCATGCTGCTCCCAACCCATGCACCTTGAAAGCAAACTCCTCCGTCAACAGAACTTGCCTGCTTTCAGACTCTGTCCCCAGCCTCTGTTCCAGTTATCTATTGCTATACGACCCCCCAATCTTAGGGAAAAGACAGCAACAAGCATTTGTTTTCCTTATGAATTAGCCATTAGGGCAGGATTGATGGGAGCAGCGCATCTGTGCTCCACATGACATCAGTGGGGCAGTTCAAGGGGCTAAAGTATTCCCCTCCAAGAGGATGCACTCACATAGCTGGCCCCTTAGTGCTGGCTTCTTTCTGACTGAGAGTTGGCCCTGGGCTGTCAACCAAGGGCTTTAGTTCCTCTCCGTGGGGTGTTTGGACTTCCATTCACCAGGGTGGTTAGATCCAAGAACTAGTTTTTTTCAGGAGACAAGATATAGAAGTAGGAGTTGTTGATCTTTTAAGGCTTGGTCTCAGAAACTGTTCCCTCGCTTCCTCTGTATACTATTACTAAAACAGTAAGAGAATGTATCCAGGATCAATGGGCAGAGATATGGACGCTCCCCTCTAGATGTAGGGAACACCAAAAACTGCAGCGGTATTTGACCTAGCACACCCTCCTATTCAAGGAGGAGGTCTTTTAAAGAAAAGATTTCTTCAATAGCAAAGAAAGCCTACCCTGGCCTCTACACAAATTCACCTGATCTTCTTGTCAAACATGATGAACCAAGAGAAGAATGGTGGGGAAAACAAAACTGATACAAATAATCAGAAATAACTTGTTTACATTCTCATTTTAATTTCATTCTAATTTGTAACTGTCACCAAGATAATGGGGAGGATTATTATTACATCCATAAAATATACACAGGCAGATTGTAATTTTAAAAAATCTGAGAAGAATGCATTACTGGAAATTATATATATTTACCAAAATATAAAATTCACTAGAGAGATTGAATCTTAGAATAGATGTGGCTGAAGACCAAGTTAGACATCTGAAAAATAACCAAAAATAAATCAATCAGAATTTAAAACTAAAAGGCAAAATGATGAAGCAGAGAAAAATTAAAGCACCCAGAAACTGGATCCAAAAGGTACAACATCTATCTGCTAGGCCTTCCATAAAGATGATACAGAGAAAATTAAAGAGATGAGTAAAGAAAGAGAAATTACCTTAAAAATGTATTTTCACCTGAAAAAGTCACCTAATGTCAAGAAGAACGAATGACAAAAAGCTCACACTTAGCTGTCTGGAGTTGTTTGGAGGTGAAATTTTCAAAGTTTAAGATAAAAAGAAAGCTCTATATGTTGACGCAGGTGGTAGAATCTGAGAGTAAAAAGAAGAATCATTAGATTGACATCAACATTAAGAATGAATTCTAAAAGAGAGTAATTAATCCCTTCAAATGTCTGAGAAAAAATGATCTGAACTTAGAATTTTATGACTAGCCAACTATCAAGCAAAGTGTGGACAAAATAATTACATTTTCGAACATGTGAGGACTCAGTACACTTATCTCCCAAGACCCTTTCTGAAACAGTACTTAAAGTTATGTTCCAGCAAAGTGAGAAAAGAAATCCAAGAAAAATAAATGGGATCTGATAGTGAAACGAACCCAATACTGCAAAGAGACGCTATCCCAGGATTGTATCAGTAAAGCAGGTCAGATTATGATAACAAGTTACAAGTCCCAAGAAAAATGATTCAATCACATTTCTTTTAAAAATATGAAAAATATTCACAAGGGTCCCATAAAACTAAAACATGGCATTTAAAAATTCTGAGGATAAATGAAAAAGCTCTATGAGAAAGTCACAGTCTAAATATAAAGCCCGCTATTGAATAAAGGAAGGAAGAATCAATTCATCTTAACGCTGAGAATATTCTCCTTTAAATAGTACAGGTTAGTGACATGGCATTATATTTCCTTCTCTCTGGATCTAATTATGTATCTTTTGGTTTAGTGCTTCAATGAGTAAAATTTACATACATTAAACATTATGTTATGTTCAGTGTTTTAATTTTATACTTAACCTATGGGTAGAGTCAAAATCCGATACACAAATATATATTAAAAAGAGAAAATATATGTTTATATGTATCTGCGCATCTATGCACATGTGCATTATGCACATGCATATGGTGCGTGTACATATAGGTGGGTATGTGTATATCCTTGCCTACATCTCCTCTGTAAAATTCATGGAATAACTGACCAGAGGGGTGAAAAAGAGTGGCAGAGAGTGCAGGTATGCAATTTCCTAATTTTACATGAATAGATACTACTTAAAATTAATGGTTCAAAAAAACAGCTTTAGATATGTAATTTACAACTCTAGAGTAATAATTGGAAGATCTAAAAAGAATAACAATACTTAAAAAATCCAGAAGTGAATGATCGGTGGCATGATTCACGCTAAATTCCTCAGTTATTCCAGCGGTTAGTATACACACGTTACATAAGGCCATTAAATCAAGAAATAAGTTTACAAGTATGCCATTTAGTACTATTGAGGTCACCAACTTTTTGAGAATGTAGGAACGAGAAGGGAACCCAAGACACATCCTATTGCCCCCAAGGAAGGGACATGACTTTTTGAAGCAGCTCTCTTGAGCAAAAGGGAAACCCTTCTTGCTGAGCAGCTGGGCTCTGAGGACGGCAGTCCTGGAGGGGAATCTGGGTGCTGACAATGGTGTCTGCCGCGGGGCCGTCGATCCCTCTGTGTTCACATAAAGGGGACTCGATACTGGGGTTTGTTGTGCAGGAATGTCCTACATTACTCGAGAATTATGAGGTGATTCTTTCTCACTTGCAGTAAAAATACTATTAGTATTAGAAATAGCATAAAAACAGCCCTGGCCAGGTGGTTCAGTTGGTTAGTGTCTTTCCCATGCACCAAGGTTTCAGGTTCGATTCTTGGTCAGGGTACATGCAGGAGGCAGCCAGTGAGCGCATGGGTGGGTGGACTGGTGGATCAATGCTCCTCTCTCTCTCTCTCTCTCTCAAAAATCTATTCATAAAAATTTATTTTTATAAAAATAATTCCGAATAATTATTTCTGACATAAGTATCTTTTTGTAATAGACTTTCTGTAAAAGCATATGCAATTAGGACATTTTTGCTTGAACCCTCCAGAATAAGGCATGTTCTGCTTCCTATGTAAAATAAGGCTTTAAAAATGTGTGAAAATTTGATCTGTCCTAATTACAGATTCTCTGTTTAATTTATTCTACTTCTATGCTGTATCATGAAAAGATAGTAGTACATATTCAATTGTATCACTTCCTTACCTAAAGGTTACAGATACAACATAATTTTGTTAATTCTGTTTTCACAAAATTGGATTTATAGATATTGTAACAGAGGGTGGGTTGAGATTTAAATAACTTTATGGTTTTTACAAAATGTTACATTCATAAAGTACTCAATAATGATAGGAAACTATAAGGAATAAGGCAACTAATAACTTAAATCATACCACTCAAAAATAACCAGCATTAAAATCACCCTAGATAGCTCCGTCTACAGATGAACAAGTGGGTGGGTGGATGGATTGGTAGAGGGAGATAGAGAGATAACAGAAAAAAATTGTATAATTGGGATTACATGTACCTACTGTTTTATAAAATTTTCACAAGTAATGATGACATGTCACATTCTTAAAATATTTGTGACAATGACCTTCTAGCACCTTCAAGCTTCTCATTAAAAATCTCTGTTCTCTGTGGCCTAGCCTTCCTCCTAGACCAATTTTAACACACTCAAGTTGTTCCAAGTTTGCATATTTTTTGTTTTCATAGTAATAAAAACACTGCCAACATGTATTAAGCATTTACAATGTGTCAGGCACTGTTTTAAGTACTCTTACAAGGATCACCTCATTTCTTTCAACGACTCCAATATGCCCGTAAATAATTGAGTCCAAGTTGAGAGGTAAAGAGCCACGTGTTTCCCTGGCCAAACAGCTAAGTATAGAATTGGGTCTAAATCCAGGCTTTTGGACTCAAGGGCCTGCATTTGTAAGCACTAGTCTGGACAAAATTCATAAACCCCTGATTAAAACAACCCAGTACCTGGGCGAGAAATTAATACCATTTTCCTCATTTAAATTTATGATGTCTTAAACTCATGACAATACATTGCCAAGTTCAGTAAATAGCTAATCTACTAGACAACAGGTACTGTGGTATGGGCTTGGAATTAAGGGAGAAAAAGGAAAAGGAAAGAAGCATTGTGTGAAGGTTTTTATCACAAAGGAACAAAGTAATGGGTGGAGGACACAGCTAGTCTATTTTTATAATGTCTGTATTTACCAATTGAGACATGAATTGCAGTTTATTCCTTGACTGTTCCTTTTCTATATGTAAATATGCATTTTCTTGTAAAACTGTGAATATATTTCCTATATTTCCTACTCCATTCTGTAGTCTCCTGAGCATTTCCCAGATCATTAACTATTTTTTTTAAATAATTCCTACCAGCTCTTTGGATGTAATTTTAATGGGCACATTTTAGCATATGGCTGAGCTATAAAATATTTTAATTACTCCCCAATTGTTTAATGTTTATGCTGTTAACTTTCTTCTAATGTAAAACAATATATTTAATAAACCTTAGGAAGGTCCCAGAGCGGAAATAAAATGATGATTCAACTTTTTCAAGTATTCAAAACAAGAGGACGACATTTATTCAAGAGATTCTCAGAACCTTAGAATCCGAAATTCATCTTCTAAGTAGTGTTCTCTCTACTTTTTATCCTTGTATAAAGTGATAATTTTATTTTCTTCTTTAAATCTCTTCTCTGTTCAGTGTATTGTTTTCTTCATTTCTTTTATTTTTCCTTGTTTATCTTTCCTATGAGACAGTCACCTTTAACACTGAAAATAGCCAATATGCAAGCATCTAAATTTCTGGGGAAAGCCATTGTTGTTCTTTCTCATTACTTCCCTGTCTCTTGTTTTCCAATAAACACAGGAAGACTCATACGGCACCAATCTGTATCCAGTTCCCCAGTCTGAGTTCACCATCACCACACAGTAAACACTCAAGCTTGGCGTTAGGAAACTCAAGCACTTCCAGCTGAGGTCCAATTGGGTTAAAGTGCTGTGATACGTTAATGGCTGTGGTTACTTCTTTCCCTTAGCAGAGGGAAAGAGTTCAGTGGCTTAATTTTTTATGCTCTCATGAATTCAAAAATAAATAAATAAAAAACTCCAAAGGCAATAAATTATTCATCGTGTTGCTTAGTCTTAAATCCCAGGTTAATTTTTCCCTTCATTTTCACATATACTCTTTCCTGTTCCATAATACTTCAGATACCAGTTATTAAATACGTGTGCTTGCTTGTTGATCACTGGGTTTAATCACATGAATGCTTATCAAATCCAAGGGACTAATTATTTTAAGCTTTCTACTGCATCAAGGAGCATTTTACTGGGAATTGAATATTAAAAATGCAAAAGATCTCACTATGTAAAATATTAACTGATTTATTCTCATAAGGAAAGTCAGTATAAGCTGAAAGGAAGTTGCCCCCCACCAAAGCAAAATATATTCTAATTGGCTTCCTTGAATCCATTTTGATGTTCCTGCTTAATAAGTTGTTGAAGGAGAAGCCATTTAGTTTGCACCAAAAGACTAGAAACCAACCATCATAAATGATACTAAAAATACTTCTATAATTCCATCTACTACATTTGGGTGTTAGTCATTGTAGTTGTAACTGGTTGGGTAAGAAGTGGTATCCAGCGTTTAAATATGGAGAATGACTTCTTGTGTATGAAAATGCATCTCTCATGGGTCAGTTAATCCAGAACATTTGTTCCACAGTTTTTACCAGAGTGAACACAAAGCTAACAATGGGACAAACACCAGCATCATCGGTTTTGTTAAATGTGTCAGATGTTTAAAGGGTGCAAGACTGACTCATGGCTAACAAGGGGATGGATAAAAGCAGTCACACGTTGACAGAATACTTGTATTTAACCACATGGGACCATTTCTGAGAACACCTGTATGCACTGTGGCCTACTATTAGTACTGGGAAGAGGTCCAGGAGGCCATGGTGTCCAGTGGATTTTAAACTGTCCTTCTATGAGCCCTGAGCCTCTTCCGCAGAGGGGGCACCAATGGCATGGAGAAAGAAGGGAAGGCTAAGCAAGCCTCCCCACCTTTTAATCAAAGATGCTCAGCTTAGATCTGTCTTCCAAAGTAGATGAAAAACCTAGAACTTTATTTAAAAAATTCTTTGGCCCATTCCCTCATCTCCCGGGGAAAAAACTGAGTACCCGACAGGTCATGTTATCCACCCACTCGGCGGTTACTCAGGGGCGACCTCAGATGTACTGTCCAGCCTTTTTGCCTAGCCCGGCAGCTTTGTTTTTTTAATGATGCCACATTCATATTCTCAAAAGTCTACTTTGAATTGAAATTTTCCGAAAGTCGGATTATTTTTGGTCAACTGCCTTTTCTTAATTTGCTGACTACATCTGGAAAGTCATACTTGAGAGAATTATCAAAAGGGAAAATTTTTATTTCAGTGAACTTTTTCTTTTTTTTATGATCCAAGAATCTCTGCTAGGTCTGTGACTTTAAGTTGTTAAACTTTGTTTTACTTTAATGTCTTCATTTTTTAAATAAGTATCATATGATAATATTAAAACAGCAATAAGATACCTTTTCACATAAAAATGGTGATATCAGGTGTTGCTGGAAAAATGGGGCAATAGCACTCAAGCACAGCTCCTGAGAGTGTAATCTGGTTAAACCTTTGAAAACAGTTTGGTACAATCTAATAGAGTTGACAGCATAGTATTTTATAAGCCAGAGGTACTACTTCTATGTATATGTACCTAAGTATCATCTGGGAGACCTACATAAGGAAGCTTATTGCCACATTATTTCTTAAAGTGGAAAATTGTAAACCAAAGTCCACCAGCAAAGGACTAGGAAAGGTGGGTTTCCAGATAACCACCTAAGGAGCTTAGAGGTCACTGCTTTGCCCAAACAAGTAAAAAGATGAACGGACCGAAAAATCAACAACGCTTCTTGGATCATAAGGGAGGGGAGGACACACCAAACCTCAGCCCCCAGGTAGGAGAGACAGACAGGTGAATGAACCCAGGCAGTCGAATGACCACAGGGAGCTTAGCAGAGCAGAGATGGTCAAGCAGGGGAACCTGGGAAGCAGATCCCCAAAGGAAACCTCGAACTGGAATTGACAGCTGCTGGAGACTCCACGCAGACAAGTCATGGGGGTGGGGGTGGGAGCTCCCACAACATTGGGAGATTCACCTGGAGGAGTTTGAGCTCATTCTCACAGTGAATATTCGGTAAATATGGGAGAAAATTCCCCTCAGGTGTCTAGCAAGGGAAGGGAAAAAGAAGCCATTTTGAAATCCAGAACACTGAGGTCTTCTTAATAAAGCTGTCCTCAGGAGAAACCAGCTAATGGAAACTTACCCCCTGGAGTACTGCTGGGGTCTGACCTGGGGGAAGGGAAATACCCAACTCCAGGGGTTCTAGCCACCCCAAGGTTAGGGCCCATGTTGCCAAATGTGAACTAATTTCCTTTGTTTCTAAGGAAAATATCTCATCTGCTTCACAATGAACGGTAATTTACAACAAATATTTAACCATTGGAAAATGTCAATGGACGTAATTGGGCAGGATCCAAATAATGTAATGTTTGAATCTCCTGGCAGCGTGAAAGCACAGAATCATGTGCCAGTATCGTCAATTAAAGGACTGAGTCTGCTTCCAAAACTTGTTATTTCTTGGAACACTACTCTTAAGATTTGTCTAAAGTATACTGTCTGTGTAAATATAAATATTTATTTCATTTGCAAGAATGACTCACCGTTAGCAGCCGACAGAACCATGAGCCCGGTCATGACATGAACAGGGTCCCAAGAGAGGCAATCTGGTTAGACGGTGACCAAGCCTGCCCTACACACGCCTGGCCTGGTTCCTGAAGGGACCGGCAAACATGACCTTCAACTCCACTTGCCAGTGTTTTCTGCATTCAATTTGATGTGAATTGATCCCTTCCAACTCCTAACATCACTGTGTAAATCACTGAGCTTTCATTTCTGCAAGAGGATATTTTCCCATCTTCTCAACGGACATTTTTTTTCAAGATTTGGAATTTGAAAAAAAATACAGGCTCCATCAAAAGTCAGGCTTGCTTGATTGTGGTTGCTAGGGTAAGTGAATGTCCTGCCCGAAATGGACAGCCATTTGAACCTGTCACCTAAAATGTCATATGGTATGCTTGGGTGTGATATTGTTACGTTACAGAATTACATGTTCATGATTTTGTAATAAAAGATTGTGTAACTAAAAAGGGCGTTATTTGTGCCACACCCTGTATTTAAATTTCCCAAGGAACGTTAGGAAAGAAATCACACATGGAAACCAGCACATGGAGTTGAGACATATCCACAATATTCCTGACGGCGGTCACAGCTAAGAAGGGGCAGGTGACGAGTACAGAGAGAGAAATAACAGTAGCTTAAATTGTGTCTGCAGTGTGGTCTTTTATGAAAAATTCAAAACAAAAATGATAACATTAAGTCTGTTAATTCTTCTGGAGAGTGTATATGTATGTTTGATAAATTATTTTACTTTCCTGGGTTTTAAAATTTTTCCAAAAAATCAGGACCTCTACTACTGCTGACTCCTGGGTTTCGCTGCCAGAGGTCCTGATTTTGTGGGTCTGGGGTGCAGACGGAGAATCTCCATTTTTATCAGCACTGCAAAGGAGATGGGGCAGATGGCACAACACCCAGCCTGGGTGAGTGCTGGCCATGTTCAGAGAAATCCAGATGCAAATCAGAGGTACCAGCAAACATTCCTAAACCGTGGCCACATGGGATTTGCAAATCACATCCCGAGCCCCAGGAGCAAGCCCCAGCAGCAGGAGTAGCTGGGGGCCTTTGCCCTGGCTGTGTGTGGCAGGCAAGGCCACCGAAGACTCATGACTCGGCGCCGTGTAGATGCCCCTCACACCTCAAGTAGAGACGATCCTCCGATTGTCTGCTGCCACCCCTCCTGCCTCTGTTCACTGGTTTCAATAACCACACAGCTGGGTGAGGAGCCAAGGCGAGGTGACAATGGAGCTCTGGATTGACAGAGAAGTACTTTAAGAATGTCCCAAGTCCTTCCTTTATTAAAAGAAAATTCCAAGCCACATTCATATGTTTGGTTTCTTAATGATGTGCTTAAATGACACTGTCTGACCTCATTGTGTCACTTCTACAGCCTTTTCATAGTCATTTATGCTTTCTGATTGCTTCCAAATCATGAGCCAGTTAATGGTTAAATTACTAGTTTCAAACCCTCATTATAAAACAAGAATGTCAAAATCCTTGTTTCTCTTGATTGCTTGATTTTAAAATTTTTAATCCAGTACCATTAATTAGTCCATATGATAATATTTGAGAAATATTTATGCTATGAGAAATTTATGTATGTTTTATGGCACTAACAAGTGCAGCAAGAAGCAAGTTTTAGAATTTATGATAATTGAGACACTGTAAATCCAGACTCCTGAATTCTAAATTACTGTGTGTTCTCTCTTCATTCTCTTTGCATAGAAAAATGCAGATCTGATTTAAAAAACAACAACAACAAAAAAGAAGCATAGCTCCCTGTACTTCTATGTTGGAGTTCCCAGAAAAATCCCGATTTCTGCATTAATCTTTTAACTTCCAAAAGCAGAGCTTCTGAAAGCTTGGCGAACTTGACCTAAGATTCTGACTTTTAAGCCCGAAACTCTCTCTCACCTTTCATCTCCTACTGGCTTTTGCTAATCTGATGACCAAACTGAAGGAGACTCCTTCTCCAAAATGCGACTGACGAGGCTCATTTTCATCCTAGTCAAAGCTACACCGCGTGGAAATTGTTTGGATATTTTTCCAAATGCCGTGGAGTAAAGTGGGATGCCATCTGCACAGGGAGTTGCACAGGCTGTTGCTCTAACTCCGACCTTTAAACACTGCCACAAGCTGCAATTTCAGTATAATGGGCTACACCAGCTAATACATGGATTTCCATTATAAAGAAAATTTAAACCGCCTAATTGTTCTCCACAACTTATAGTTGACAAAGACATCAGCCTAGCAGCACCTGAAACACCCTTCCCACTTCCCACTTAAACTCAGTGTTCACAAGTAACACTGACAATTATGATGATTGGCTAGTCCAGTGCCAGAATCTGGGTGGTCTCTGCCCTGACTGAGGCAGGTGCGCTGAGATACAGATGATCATACAGGACCAAGGAAAATCAATCCAGGCTTTGCCTCATGAAACACAGGCAGCATGAATTAAGGAAAAAAGACACGTCAATTTCCTTTGCTGTCTGCTCCCTGACCCTAGAGGTCTGTAGTTGGTGACAACCAAAACCCTGGGCAACCACCCTTCAGCTGCGTGAGACTGCGTTTCTTAATACAAATTAACCACGAGACTCATGAATCTGTCCTCATGCTCACCTTTTCCTATGCACTGACAGATATTCCAGAAGGCAGCCAGATAGCAGCCAATGTGATAGTAAAAGAGAAATGAGGAAAGCCAAGGAAATAGCCCCTGCACCTATTTATAAGAAAAGTACTCTACATGGAGGCAGAGGAAGGGAAAATGCTGCTAGCCATCCTTTTGGAAAAGACTGGGATTTCTAATCCATTGGCAAAGAGTATTGGAGAAAAAAATAGTGGGTGTAGAAAAAGATGACTTCATATAATGCAGAACTAAATTCAGTAAAAGCGCTTTGGATGTGTAATTGCATAATACTCACCATAGCTACATGCAATAAACACTGTGGGCAGGAAAAGTTAGTTTTCTTCTAAAGTACAGTGGGATCCCATCCCCAGACACTTTACAAGCCATTCATTAATTTAGCACAAATTCATTGCTTGCCTACAAAGGTGTTTCTGCAGCAAGTACCCAGCCTGATCAGAGAGATGGTGCACCTGTCACTACATGCTGAACTGCTCAAAGTCACACTCAAAATCACAAATAACCAAAATGTAACAAAAAACCCTAAGTGACCAAAGAGAAGAAAAGATAAATTGTTACAAGCATGCAGAGAAAGGAAGAAGGAACTTCAAGAGAAAGGAATTAAGAACATTGAGCTTCCTAGAAGTGTGTGTGTGTGTGTGTGTGTGTGTGTGTGTGTGTGTGTGTGTGTTTGCCACCCAAAGTCAAGTCTCCTTCTGTCTCCATTGATCCCCCTTCATACTCTTGCACCTCCCCTCACCCACTTTCCCTCCAGTAACCACCATACTGTTGTCTGTGTCTGAGGGGTTTTTGTTTTGGGTTTTGGGGGGGTTTTTTGCTTAATCCCTTCACATTTTCACCTGGCCTCTCCTCCCCCTTCCCCTCTGACAGTTCAGCAGTCTGCTCTCTGTATCTACGAGTCTGTTCCTATTTTGTCAATTATCATATTTTGCCGCATATAGCGCATTCCTGTGCATAATGTGCGCCCACGTTTTTGGACCAAACTTTCAGGAAAAAAATATTTTACTTTAATTTTTAATGCAATTTTTTATTTATATTTCAAAACAAAACTGATTATCATATTCCAGGATATTGTTTTGCATTACAAACATCATTATTGATTTCTGGAGTTACACTTTTGATGCATAAGCATAAAAAAAGAATGAAGAACATTTATATAGATACGGAATTAGTACTAGCCATGCATAATGCACATCCTTATTTTTTCCTCAAAAATGTGGGCAAAAAGTGTGCATTATACATGGCAAATATGGTAGTTTGTTTTTCTACGTATTAGATTCTACATATGAGTAAAATCTTATGGTGCTTGTCTTTCTCTGAATAGCTTATTTCACTTAGCATAATATTCTCCAGGCCCATCCATGTTGTCACAAAGGTCAGATTTCCTTCTTTTTTATGACCAAATAGTGTGGCATAATATAAATGTACCACAGCTTTTTTATGCACTCACCTACTAGTGGGCATTGGGCTGCTTCCAAATCTTGGCTATTGTAAATAATGCTGAATATAGAAGTGGAATCACTGGGTCATAAGGCAGTTCCTTGTTTAATTTGTTGAGGTAACTCCATACTGCTTTCCCCAGTGGCTGCACCAGTCTGCACTCTCATTCCTGGAAGTTTGAGCTGAGTCCTTAATTGTAAGGATGCAGACGAGTGGAAATAAGGAAGAGCAGACCAAGCCAAGGCACTGTTGAGAGCCAAGGTAAAGAGCAAGAAAGGAACCAAGACTAAGACTGCAGAGGCAGAGAGGAGCATAAAGGTGGGAAGCCCTGAAGACTCAGCTGAGGGGCCTGCAGAGTTTTTCCACCCTGGTGACTCCCGAACAATAGAGTGAAAATACCAGTGCTGCGCTCCAAGAGTCAACAGAAAAGAGGCTGTAAATTGTATTGCAAGGCTTGAAGGAGAGCAGGAAAAGGAGTCTGTTGAAATGGTCTGAGCGAGAATTACAGAATGCCTGATTTCCCATTAGGTGACCTTTTATAGATGAGGGCACTACAGCACCCAGAAGTTACCATGTTTGAAGTCAAATGACTGATGGGTGATGGAGTCCTGATCCAATCAGATTCGAAAATCTGGTCGCAGAGTCCATGCTCTTCCCCACTCTGCAGCTGAACTTCTCCATCCAAAAGCTAAGAGCGTGCCATGCCATGCCATTTAACACACAAACACTTAAGGTATAAATAAAAGTTGGAATAAAAATGCGAGCACTCTAAAATTTCCGTGATAGGCAAGAATGCCTCAATCATGAAACATGCATAGCATGGGCATTAAAATGGTGTTTGAAAGAATATTTAGTGGCATAGGAATAGTTTCATAATATGCTTAGTGAAAAAAATAAGATTATCAACCTCTATCTATATTTATATATGTATATAGAATAAACATGAGAAAGATTTATACAAAAATATTTATTCACAGTTCTTGTTTATCTTGAAGGGAAGCCTTGGAGTGGTTTTCATTATCTTTATTTTTCTGCATTTTATGATTTTTCTGCTTGACTCCTGTAATAAAACTGCATGATTTTTTTACTGCCAAGTAACCAATTTGCTCAGGGTTGTCACCTCTCATTCATTTCTCATGTAGACTAAGCCTCACGGCTTCACGTTTAGTTTCTATCATGCGCTGAGCACTAAGCAAGTACCAGACCCTGTGCAAAGCATTGGGATTACAACTCTGAAATAAGACAAATAGAATCATGAGCCTTATAGCCTAGTGAAGAACAAGATATTGAACAAATAAATTTAAATGTAATCCTTGTGTCCAAAAGGAAATTACAGGATGCTATGAGAGTACCCACAAGTACTGAGAAGGACCAGCTGAGGAAGGCGGTTTAAGATAAAAGTAGACATGGAAAAAAATGTGGTGTGAGAGTATTCCAGCACTCACGCTGTCCTCAAGGGAGGGGCGTGGAAGAGGAGTAAAGGACAAGGATTCGGGAAAGACAATGGAGATCCCAGCTTGCATGGAAGGGGGGGTCTTAAAGCAACATTAATTTCCATGGACTTCATCCTGAAAGAAATGGAGAGCCACTGTCTCCTGGGTAGACTTGTCCAGAGAAGGGAAAGAGACACAGCAGGGGAACAAGTCTTTCTAGAAAGAGGGGTAGCTTGCACCAGGAGAGTGACAATTTTTTAGGAAAAAAAGCAAATGAGTCAAAGGTATGTAGGAGATAGAGTCAGCAGGATTGGATGTGGTTGGTAGGGGTAATAAAACCATAGAGGATGGCTCCCTGGCATCCGACTGGAACAACAGAACAGATGGATGTAACTTACTGAGCTAGGAGGCACTGGAGGTGGAGAAGAGCGGCAAAGACTGAAAGAGAACCTTCACCTCTAAAATCTAAATGAGTCTAAGAAACTTCTGAAGTAATGTCTACACTTCCTCATGAAAAGTTAAACTGGCAGAATGAGCAGCTGATGGCGTTGTAATTTTCAGGGACCTGGGAGTGAGGGATTAGCTTTCATTAAGTCCTTATAAAGATAAATGGTCCTCCTGACAGCTGGGATTTGAAAAGAAATACAGAATTTCAACGACTTAAATAAGCAATGACTTAAGTAGAGCTCAGCATCATTTGTCATCCAGACAAACAGGCAGGTGCCTCTTTCTGCATGGGTTCTAACTAGAATCTGGAGGTACACATCTTCGCTCAGTTAGAGCAGTGTGGAAAGCCACTTGCTTTTGGGGCTCGCCAACAGTGTTATTGCTTCAATATGGAGTCTGTCTTTGTTTTATCGGTAAGAAGCTTTAAAGGTATTTGTTGTACTTCTTATTTTCAAATGCTTTTCTGATACTGTCACGAGTGTATGCTCATGACACAGTCTTTCCTGTAACTCAGCTGGGCTACTGCTCGGCTCGCTGCCTGCTGAGCAGCCTGGCACCAAGGAATAGACAAGAGTCACACACACAGTAACTATGCTATTCACTCAGCTTTTATTGAATGCAGGGTCACTCAAAGTAGAACATTGACACACATTGATATCCTACTTACACTCTAACAATGTAAGACAAACAGAACACACACACACACACACACACACACACACACAACAATCAATGGGGGCTCAGAAACCCCAGTCCCAGAGTCTCGGTCTGCAGGTCTGGGAGACAGCACAGTGAGCAAGGGCATTGTCAACGTCTTGCAAGGAAGGGTCTCTGGAACCAAGTGGGCAGTTGGGCAGACAAAGTCCTCAGTCCAGCAGGGCAGAGCCTCCGGTGGCTGATGCCAAGGGAGAGCAGCGTGGTGTGGAGCAGCACTCGTGGGCGTGGAGCTGAGCTCCTTCAGCGGTGGCCTGAAGCCTGCCTCAGTTACACCTTGAGAGTGGTGCACTCCTCCCTTCGGGATCTCTTTGATAAGTGTCTTGGCACCCCTGCTGGCAGGTGTGGACTTTCCCAAGGAGCATATCTACGTGTGGCCCCGCTCTGCAGACACAGCTGTTGTGATCGCATGTGCAGATATCTTAGGTGTGTCTCCTTGCCAGACATGTCTGCTCTGACTTAAGTAGTTTCCCTCTCGAACCAAAGTGTCACAGCTGACTGGCAGCCACCTTGGTTGACAGGAGTGACTCCACTTTGCTTCACGTACTTTATACCATCTTGACCAGACCAAGGCCATTTTATTGGTCCTGCTCTGCACAGATACTTCTCTGAAAACAAACTCCCTGGTGATCTCATTGCCTTAAGGATTCACAAGCAGCACCCCACAATGATGTCAATGACTGATTTTGACAGGTGGAATAGCACCTCATAATTACCCAACAGGCAGATTGAGAAGACTACATGGGTCAAAGCAGGGCCCAGCAAATTAAAATGTTTACAGGAGCAAAGCAAGTTATTTGAATTATTGCAATAGACTGTGTATAGGAAAAAACACAAGCAAGTTCAAATGATACATAACACATTGCCCCGGCGTTGGTAATACATTAGGGAGTGGTGGAGACTGTAACACTATGGAATGCGCATGCCCTGGCCAAAAGCAAAATAACTACTCAGCTGATTGGCGCCGTGCAGGAATATGGGCCTTGCATTGCCAGCTCTTTTTCTTTTATTTTGTCCTAACATTTTCTCCTGATTTGTACATTTTGTCAGTTAATTCGACTTTGTAAAAATGTGGAAACCAACTAAAACAAGCTTATCATAGGCTGTCAACTTGAAACTGTGATAAAACAAAAAGGCAACTTTGCCAATATTTCTCAGTAACACCTTAGTTGAAAGGGTGATCCCTTCTGATCATGAATATTTTTAATATCTGGCATTTTCATTTACAAAGTGTCATGAATCCTTTGCCCGTGTTCCCCTGATGGGAGGAGATGCCAAAAAATTTTAAACTTTGGAGCATATTATCTTTGCAAGACAGAAGGCTGAAAAATACTCGTGTGCCTTTGTCAGTCTTAGTAGATGAATCCTAACTAAGTGTATCAAATCTATTTCTTAAATTATTTTGCAGTGTTTGTTAGGCAATAGCACAAGACAAGACAAAATGGAGAACGTGGCCCCTGCCCAAGGGGCATGAAGTCTACACAAGGAAAACAAAACATCCCAGAAATAAAAACACCAGCTGGGAAAAGACATAATTAATGAAAGAGTGCTGGGTGCAATTATTGTCTTGCTACAATTACCAGGTGTTTCCGACACTTCAGCGGAGACTGATGACTCGCGCTGAAGCCGGCAGACCGGGGACTCACATGCCCCGAGTTCTGCGTGGCACTGAAATGGAGTGTAAAGCTTTCATATGCCGCGGCGCCTCCCTCCTCTCGACAAAATGCAGCAAGCAAGACTAACTGACTTGCCAAGCCCTGTAATAGTCCTTAATGACAGCCATTCTACAGTTACACAGCTGCCTTGACCTTTGCAGAAAATTAATAGCATTAAATTGCTTTACCTCTTCCAGACTCACCCCAATTTATTTTTCAAAGGATTGTGCTATTGTTGTCTGAATTTTTAAAAGGACTTTAGGAGAGAATTAGGGAAAATAGATGGGAAACATACACTGTAACCAACGTAATATGATCCCAATCTTGTTTTTAAAAAATGTATGTCTGCAAAGAAAAAAATACTACAAAGAAATAAACCAACATGAACTGGTTCCTGCAAGGGGTTGTTGTCTCAGGTGATTGTTATTATAACAGCAAGCAGAAACCAACCATGGTTTTGTGTGTGCTTTTTTGTTTTTTGTTTTTTGTTTTTTTTTTTTTTTTTCAGTATTCCTCCTACAGATCCATTCTATCAATTTGCCTCTTGGATGAAATTTCACAGAATTCCCCAAATTTTTCCTGCTGACCCTTAAGCAATAAAGGAATAGCCTCTCTGGATAAGAAAAAGTCCAATTTGATCTAAGAATCCTACAGCTCCAGTCAGGTATAATATTAAAACTCCCAATTCTTATCCAATGTAAGTATTTTGTTACCCATCAAGGAGCAGAAATGCTTGTTTAGACCAAACATTGAACAGTTGAAAAGAGACGACAGCCCAGCTCCCGTCTTCACATCCTCCACAGCTTGCTGACTGAAACAGGGGGCCACTTCAGGGTTGGTTGACAGTGGAGGGTGACGAGAGGTAAAGGGTCAGGGAAGGTTTTCCTCAAATGACTCACCTGTAATCTGCTGTCAGTGCTCTCAGGAAATGCCTTTGGAGATGACTGTTTCTTTCACAGGGATCTTTCGTAAGGTCCTCAGAGATTTATTTCTGGGCATCTCCGATTATCGTTCCCTCTCACGCCCTCAACGCTTCCGCTCTAACATACTTCTGACATTCCCTCGGCCCCGGACTTTCAACACTCCGCATCCAGGTCGTGGTCGTACTGCCCCTTCATATACTATTCTAACAAAGCCGATTTTAATATTAACCCCAGACTGCTCCTTTCAATGGGGTCAGCATCTGGTCCACAACAAAGAAACACCTTTGTCCCACCCTCAACGAGAGTACAGCTCCCTCCCTGATTCCTTGGTTATTCTCTTAGGATTTCTCCTGGAAGGAGTCAGATCCCAGTTTTGAGTTCACCGAACTCCTGGGGACAAATGTCAAGCCTTCCAAACAGATCCTCTGATACTTCGTGTCTCTCCTGGTCAGGGCGAGGAGGAGCAACCCAACCTCCTATGCCCTTCTCCTGGAAGGCCGCCCTGGGTTAACGCTGCTGGCAGATTTCTCCATCTCATGGTACATCCTGCGATATGGTCCACATCTCACTTTAGAACGTAGGGTACATGAAACCTACTGTATTATTCGTAGTTTTTTGAGTTTTTACTGAAACTTAGTGATAAAGGGAATAACACTGACATATTCCTGAAGTATTATCTTTTTGTGTGCTTTTCTCTGTTCTCTCATTTTTTTACAATTACATGATTGTTGATTATGAGAGAAAAAATGAGTGTTTTTTCCTGAGTATCCAGGGTTAGTTTTTTGAAAACAATTTGACATCAGTTGCATATATTTTTCCAAAAAAAAATTTAATATTATTTTAATGAAATCAGTCACAGAATAATTCCCTTGAAATTTGTAATTATAAATATTTACAAGCATATCTTAGAAATCTGCCACCTGTATAACCAGAACAAACCACCTTATACCATGTTACCATACCCACATCAATGACACTTCTCTCCCTATTAACATTTGCTGTTGTAATTTAAAGTTGTCATGGTGACAGGATCAAAGGCTGGTTGAGGAAAGACTACCAGGCTGTCCAGAAAAGGTATTCAAGAACAGCACACCTCTGGCTCAGTCACCATTACCCACAGACTTAATTACAGCTCCTCAGTTTATAAATTCAACTTGATTAGGAACACCAGAATTTATCAGACTAAGGATAACTAAACAAAATCGTCAAAGAGTGAAATATGTCACATACTGTATGTATTGGGTCCAAATCTCAGATTATAAACCTTGCTGTTCAAGAGATGTTACGTTATGATCCCCATCTGAGTTTTCCTTCTCTTTTGAAACTTCATGCTGCTGAGTGGAGAAATGTAATGCTGGTCATTTCGTGGTCACCTGTTGTTTTGGGTTTCCTTCATCAGCTCAGGGTGTCTACACAGGATGGGGATGAATGGCTTACATTATTCTGGTGGAAGGCAATCCAGTTTCCTCCAGTCTAGATAAAACACCATTTCCTCAGGAAAAAAAAAAGTCTCCCCCGCCTCTTTCTCACAAACTCCCACTCAGCTGCTCAAGCACTCACAGGTTGTCATTAACAGAAGCTGGCAGCTACCCCAACGGGGATCACTCTGAAAAATAGCCTTGAGCCATCCTGTATGGGAAGGAAAAGCATAAACAAATCAGAGGGGCAAAAGACAAAGCAGAGCCCTAGATGGTGTGGCTCAGTGGATTGAGTGCCAGCCCGTAAACCGAAGGGTCATCAGTTCAATTCCCAGTCAGGGCACATGTGTATGTTGCAGGTCAAGTCCCCAGTTGGGGGTGTGCGAGAGGCAACTGATCAATGTATCTCTCACACATCGATGTTTCTCTCCCTTTCTTTCTCCCTCCCATCTTCTCTCTCTAAAAATAAATAAATAAATAATTCTAAAACATAAAAAAAGGAAACAAAAGACAAACTAAGGGAAGGGGGCCAAATAGGATAAGAAGGTTAAAATGTGTCCATTGTCTATGATTTCAAAAGCCATGATAAACTACTTCACCACTTTTCAGTTGCAGACGCATCCATGTGGATTGAGGGGCTAGTGCTAAGAAGAGCTCACAATCCCCCCAAAAGACTGGATAGAGATAAATGTGGGCAACTTGTCTTCAAGAAAATAGCTGAGTCTGGTTGAGGATCCTTTAATAAGTTGTAGCCTTCATGCCCTAAATGGTGCTTCTGTGGCCTGGGGAAGTTAATTTGTTTTTTTCAAAAACTCACTAGGTGTCCACTGTATAGTTACCCTACTGGGGTCTAGCCCAGAAACCATGTTGGATCCAATTCTTCAATAACATATTTATTGCAAGCCTACCATGGAAAATACTAAGTGAGATCAGAGATAGGGAGACTTTCATGGCTGAGCTCCCAGAGAGCACACGTAACCACACGCACCGTGGAAGGCACCCAAGAAAAAGAGACCAAGTGCTCATGAGCTCAGAGGAAGGTATAGAGTTTTTCAGGGAAGGGACTTGGAACAGCTTTCCAGAGGTTTAAGCTGAGTCCTAAATGACGAGGGTGTGGGTATGTGGAGGCAATGGAGAAGGGCAGTCTAAGGAAGTGGCCTGGGCAGAAGCAAAGAGCAGAAAGGAAGGCACTGCAGAGGGAAGGAAGGAATAGCTTGCAAAGACAGGTTGGGGCACAGACAAGGAAGGTCTCGAAAGTCTACATCAAGACTTGGAAGGCTGTTTGGTGTCATTTACTTTCCTGTACTAGAGGTGTGCTTGTGATTATTGAGCAAGGGAGTGTAAACCTCAGATCTGTGCTCCAGAACCCAGTGGGAAGGAGAGTGTAACATGGGTTAGGGGGCGGGACTGAGGACAGTGAGAAAAGCAGTCTATAGAATAGTCTTGGTGACATCGGGGACATAGCAGAAAGCCTCATCTGCCACCCTGCACCCCTCCCCACTCAACAGGAGAGGGTTAAGTGATAGCTGAATGAAGATGAGGGAGAGAGTGAATGAGTCAAGTTCTTCACCCAGTAAAAGATGGGAAAATGTAACCTGAGGAAGACAAGTGAGTTTTTAGAGAAGGATAACATTGATTCCTGCAGATAAATCTAAAACTAGGTGTGAAGGTTAAGGTCACCCAACACATGAGAAGTCAGGGTCATGAGCGACTTCAAGGATCTTGGAACTCTCACTGGCTCGCGCGCTCTCTCTCTCTCTCTCTCTCTCTCTCAGGAAGAATAGTTTAACAGGTATGTTTTCTTTCTTCCCATGTTATTCCACCTACCTGCTTCAGCCTCACAATATATGCAGCTAAGTACCACTTTCACTAAAACATAAACACAAAACAAAAACCTTTATTGTGGACTTCCGGCCAAGATGGAGGCATAGGCAGACGCACTATGCCTCTTCTCACAACCAAAATTAAGGACAACAAAGATTTAGAAACAAGAAAACAACCAGATCTC
>PVKU01013115.1:0-30940 GCA_004027475.1 Anoura caudifer | reverse complement strand
TTCGGAAAATAATGACTCTGGCACGATTCGGGGTGATGGAGTGAGGCTTTATTACACGCGTGGACCCAGAGGGGGCAGTCTCCAAATTCTGGGCCCCGAACCTTGGCTGGGCAGGGCTTTTATTGCTCTCTGGATGCCATATCCTACGTGGCAAAAGCAGGAGGTACAGAAGCTGATGCGAAAATAACTCTAGCCTTGAGGTGTCCTTATCAGAAGCTGGGTGTACAGAAGCCAAAGCAGAAATTATGACTACCTAACTGAAACCCGACAGTTTTGTGGTTTCTAAGTAACCTAAACAAAACTCTTTCCCAGTTCCCGGTCCATCTTCTGGGTCACTTTGTCCAAGTTGACTTTTCTTCTACATTGTGATTGTCACAATTTACCACAATGCATTCAGTCTTCATCTAACTCTGCTTCTAGGAGGTGGTATGTTTGACCCAAGTACTCAGACTGATTTGAAGTAAATATTTGGCCAACCCTTGTAAAGTTGACTTTTATCATAGTTGGCTGAAACAGCTGTGCTGGACCTGCCTTGTAAATGCAGTCTTGACCATTTACAATGTCAATAATAAACCTCTATCATTTCACTTGGGAATCACTGTCTCTTACCCTCATCTGTACTTTAGCCTTTTGAATGTGTAACTACAAAGACATTAGGGGAAAAAAAATAATGGGAACATTTTTGTCCTTTCAATCAACACATTTCTGTATTTCTTCCTGGAACATTCCTGAGGTGAGCTTGCTGAATTTTATCAACAAGGAAATGTCAGCCAAAGCCTGGTATTTAACTATTTTGTGTTGTGCAGTTTGCAGCTCACAAGGTGCCAATTAAAAAGCAAGAGAAGAAGCAGAAGAGCCTGTCTGTCAGCTTGGTTAGAGTGAGATCTGATATTAATTATTAAAGGAACTCAACATTAACAACAGCTAAGCCAGGAGAAGCACACCTTTCAAGTACAATCACCGTTGAAATGCTGCTCTGAGAATTGGCTACAGTGAGCAGGTTCCTAGATACAACTAGAGAGAGTTAGAAAAGCTGTTGGGCAATAGTACTTAATGAAGTTGTTAAATGCCTAAATAATTACCAATAGAGATTGTGGAATCTTCCTTTATAAAGGTTTAATAAAAAATAAAAAGATACCCAAATATTTTATAGGGCAGTTACTGAGTGTCAGTTCTTGCATTAAGCACTATAATTCAGCAATAAACTAGATGGTGAGGTTCTGGCCATTTGAGATCTTATATTTTTTAGAAAATGATGACACAGTCTCTCCTCAAATACAGACTTTTCTTTCCTTGCTCTACCTACTATGGCCCTATTTACTTATCAGATCTGGACCTCCAGATTCAACTAACATTAACTACTGTGTTTTCCCTCTATGCCAGGTAGTATACCAGGCAACACCATACATATTTCATCCTCACAACAACCCTACATGGCATGGATTATTTTATGCATTTTACCAATAAAGACTGTGAGACTGAAAAAGATATGCAATTTAATTAGTAGCCCAAAGTCCTCTGAAGTAAATCTGAGGTTAGCTTTTTAATTACAAAACTCATCTACTGTTTTTCTATCTCACTTTGCTAATTCTGTTTTGCCTTGCCACAACAAGGGTATTCAGGCTTAGACTCATTTACTCCCATCTACATCCTGATATGTATTTGATGTCTTATCGTCTCAAGGACTAAGGTGTCAGTCAAGCAGTTCATGCAATAGCAAAGGAATGTTTTTACAAATGCTTCATGATACTGTGAATTTCCAACTAGCACCTCTAGACAGTGCCCAGATCTTTGTGCTCTTATAATTTAGTGGTTCCAATGATGCAAGTTTCAGTGGTGACAAGCTGGTAAGAAGGAACCTTGGAGGTAGCAGTACCTATCAATGCTCCTCAAATTACATAGTATAGGGGACATTTCTATGATTAGGAGTAAAACTAGCCCAGTTCTGTATTATTGTGAGGAGTGAAAGAGAAACTCTTTTAGGTCCTCCCCAATAAACAAAATAAAGCCTCTAAAATTACATATGTAAAGTGGGTGTTTGGAACTCAGAATATTTTCAAAAAAGCTTAAAAGTTAAGTGGCAATATCAGTAAAAATAGCAGAGTAAGGACCTTAAGAATTCTCTTCCATAAAAGCAATGAGAAAACTGGCAAAGACTGTAAGAATCTACTTTTTCATAACTCTAGAAATTAACAAAAGGCTTTCCATAATCCAGAGAGTGTGTGTTATAGACATACAGTGAACTAGCAGCAAAAAAAAAAAAGTAACTTCTGTGAACTTTTGACTTACCATAATGCACCTTTCCCTCTCCAGCTTCACATAGCCTTGAATATCAACAGCCCACAGCCATGATAAAAACAAACGGGGGCAGAAAGGGGTTAGAGCACCTTTAAAGTCTCATTCCTGGCTTTTCATTATGTGACCTGTCTAGTGGATCTTGGATCCACCCACCCACCATGTAATGCTGTTTTTATTTGGATCAGAGCTCACCAAGCTGATTAACTTCACAACTGCCTGAAGTAGTGGATAAAAGTTGGGACAAACAATAAATAGGCTAATCAGAAGACTTAAACAATATTTGCAGGGTCAAATCTGGAATGCTGTGACATATTTTTAGGAATTTAGAAAGCCACCCCCATGTGCCTGGCTGAGTGTTGAAGAGTGCCACAACAGGTACACAGGGCCCCTCAGCAAAAACTGGGGAATTTCTTGGATGCAGGTGTTTAAAAGAATCTCTTTCCCCAAAGCTAACCAAGCACACATTTCAGTGACCACACAAAACAGTGATGAATTCTGTATTTGGCAAAACTCTCCTTTAAAAATGAAAAAGAAATTAAGACATCTTTAGATAAACAAGAACTAAGAGAACACATTTCTAGTAAACGTACCGAACAGGAAATACTAACATGCAATCTTCAGGCTAAAATGAAAAGATACTAGACAGTAACTAGATATCACAAAAAGAAATAAAGAATACAAATAAAAGTAACTACATAGGCAAATATAAAAGTATTAATATGTAAGTTTTGTTTGTAATTGGCTTTTTTTTACCAACTTATTTAAAAAAACAACTACAAAAAAAGATCTGAATAGATATTTCTCCAAAGAGGACACATGCAAAGATGGTAAATAGAATTATGAAAATATGCTCAAAGTCGCTAATCATCAAATGCAAATCAGGGAAATGCAAATCAAAACCACAATGAGATATCACCTCTTGCCTGTCAGAATGGCTATCATCAATAAATCAACAAACAATAAGTTTGGTCAAGAATGTAAAAAAAGAAATCCTCATGACCTATTGGTGGGAATGCAGATAGGTGCATCCACTATGGAAAACTTCCTCAAAAACTAAAAATGGATCTGCCTTATGACCCAGTGATTCCACATCTAGGAATATATCCAAAGAAACCCAAAACACTAATTACAATATATGCATCCCTATTTTCATTGCAGCATTATTTACAATATCCAAAATATGGAAGCAACCCAAGTGCCCAACAATAGATGATTGGATAAAGAAGATGTGGTACATATATAATAGAATACTACTTGACCATAAAAAAAGAATGAAATCATATTAACATTTGCAACATCATGAATGGAACTAAGGGGTATTACACTAAATGAAATGTCAGACAGTGAAAGATG
The DNA here is from genome assembly GCA_004027475.1 of Anoura caudifer. Classification (NCBI taxonomy): domain Eukaryota; kingdom Metazoa; phylum Chordata; class Mammalia; order Chiroptera; family Phyllostomidae; genus Anoura; species Anoura caudifer. The sequence continues at coordinate 27,289 of PVKU01013115.1, read as the reverse complement.
AATACCATATGATTTCACTTATATGTGGAATCTAAAGAGCAAAATAAACAAATACAATAGAAACAGACTCATAGATACAGAGAACAAACTGATGACTGCCAGCAGTGAGAGGTTTGGGGGCTGGGTAAAAAATGGTGAAGGGATTAAGAAGTACAAATTGGTAGCAACAAAATAGTCCCAGGGATGTAAGGAAAAACATAGGGAATATAGTCAATAATAGTTTAATAACTGTGTATGGTGCCTAGTGGGTACTTGAAATGTTATATACATTACTTTGTAACATATATAATTATCTAATCTCAATGCTGTATACCTGAAATTAATACAAATAATATTGAGTGTAAATGGTAATTGAAAAATAAAATAAACAAAATAAAAAATAAAAACAACTGCATAAATAAGCAATTATAATCTGTGTTTACAGGAACATGATGTATAAAGATGTAAATTGCTTTAGGTGGTGAACACACAACACAATAGACAGATGATGTATTATGGAATTGTACACCTGAAACCTATACAATTTTATTAACTAATATCACCCCAATAAATTCAATAATAATTGTTTTAAAAGATGTAAATTGACAATAAAATCACAAGGTAAGGAGAAGAGAGCTATGCAGGACCTACATTTTTTAATATTATTAAAATTAAGTTGGTATTTATCCTAACTATATTACTATAAACAAAAATGTTAATGGTAATGTCCAGGGTAACCACTGAGAATTAACTAAAAAACATAGTAAAAAAATAAGAAAAGTATAAAGAATACACTAAAAATATCTATTTTATTTTAAAAAGACAGTAATGGTAGAATAGAGAATTAAAAAAGAAAACAAATAGTAAAGTGGCAGGCCTAAAGCCTACTTATCAGAAATTACAATAAATATAAATGGATTAAACTTTCCAATTAAAAGACAGATTGGCAAAATGGAATGAGAAGCATGATCAAACTATATGCTATCTACAAAGGCACACTTTAGATTCAAAGGCAAAAACAGGTTGAAAGTAAATGGATGGGGAAAGATGTACAAAATATTTGCAAATAGCAATCAAAAGAGAACTGTAGTGATATCAGACAAAATCAATACAAATACTAAACAAAAAAGACTTCTTGGTAATGATTTCTTGTATATAACACCAAAACCACAGGCAACAATAACAATAAATAAGTGGAACTATATCAAACTAAAAAGCTTCTGCACAGCAAAGAAAGCAATCAGCAAAGGGAACCCATGGAATAGGGGAAAAGGTTGGGAGAAAATCTTTCAAACTATGTATCTGATAAGAAACTAGTATGTAAAATATATAAGTAACTCCTGCAATTCAACAACAGAAAAATAAATTTACTTAAAATGTGCAATACACTGGAATAGACATTTCTCCAAAGACAACATACAAATGGCAAACAGGTACATAGAAAGACAATTGATATTGCCAGTTATCAGGGAAATTAGATGCCATTTCACACTTGTTAACATGGACATTATCCCCAACTATCCCTTCCCTCCCCCCCCCACAAAAGGAAAGTTTAAATAAGGGTTTGGTAGAATGTGAATAAATTGGAAACCATGTGCATGCTTGGTGGGAATATAATGGTGCAGTTAATTATGGAGAACAGTATGATCTTTCCTCAAAAAATTAAAAATAGAACTCCCATATAATTCAGTAATTCCATTTCTGGGTATTCATCCAAAATAATTTAAATCAGAATCTAAAAGAGATATTAGCACTCTCATGCTCATTGCAGCATTGTTCACAGAGGTGAAAACAACCTAAATGTTCATCAGTGAGTAGATGGATAAAGAAAAAGTGGTATACGCATACAATGAAATATCATTCAACTTTAAAAAAAGAAGAAAACGTTGCCATATGTAACAACATGGATGAATCTTGAGGACCTTATGTTAAGTAAAATAAACCAGTCCCAGAAGGGAAGACCCTGTGTAATACTAGTATACGTGGTATATGAAATAATCAAACTCATAGAAGCAGAGAGAAGAATCATGGCCGCCAGTGGATGGGGGCAGGGAGAAATGAAGAGTTTCAGTCACGCAAAAGAAAAAGAAAAAGAGATCTGCTGTACAGCATTGTGTTTATGGTTAACACTGCACTGTGTGTACTATGTATTTTTGTTGAGGCTATGTGTTTTTATCACAATAAAAATGGCATCCAGACTTGAAAGAAGGATGCAAGGCTAGCACTATTTAACACCATCTTGTTTAAAAAACTATTAGAGCTTGTAATCAAGTTCAGCAAAGGTATAGGTTATAAGATCTATACAAAAGAAAATCAGGTGTACTTTTATAATTAGCAATAAACAAACTGAAAATGAAATTTAGAAAACAATTCCATGTATAATAGCATCAAAAGGAATAAAATAATTCAAAATAAATATAACAAAAGAAGTCCAAGAGTAGTATACTAAAGACTGCAAATAATTTAAGTAGTATATACTAAAGACTTAAATAAATGGTAAAATATGTCATGTTTATGGATTGAAACACTCAATATTGTTTGATGGCAATATTCCCTAAATTAATATATAGATTCAAAGTAATACTTATCAAAAACCCAGCTGACATTTTTGGCAGAAATTTACAAGCAGATCCTAAAATTCATATGGTGGTGCGCAGACATAAATAGCCAAATAGTCTTGAAAGGGAATAAAGTTAGATGGCACACTTCTCAATCTCAAACTTATCTCAAAACTACTATAATCAAAACTGTTTAGTACTGGCTTAAGGGTAGATATATACATTAATAGAATAGAACTTTTTTAAATTTTATTTGTTGTTCAAATATAGTTTTCTGTCTTTTACTCCCATCCCAGCCCACCTCGCCAACCCTCCCCACCTCCCTCCCATTCCCAAACCCCCACCCTTGTTTTCGTCCATGTGTTCCTTATACTTGTTCCTGAAAACCCTTCCCCTTTCCCCTGAAATTCCATCCCCTTTCCCCTCTGGTCACTATCAGCCTGTTCTCTATTTCAGTGTCTTTGGCTATATTTTGCTTGTTTGTTTGTTTTGTTGATTAGGTTCCTGTTAAAGGTGAGATAATAGAATGGAACTTAGAGTCCATAAATAAACCCATAAATGTAGAAACAATTGATTTTCAACAACAGTATCAAGTTAATTCAATGGATAAAGTATAGTCTTTTCAGGAAATGGTGCTGGGATATGTGTATATTCACATGCAAAAGAATAAAGCTGGACCCTGCACACATGTTAAAAAATTAATTCAAAATGGATCAAATATCTAAATATAAGAGCAAAGACTATAGCCCTGGCTGGTGTGACTCAATGGATTGAGTGTCAGCCTATGAACTGAAAAGTCACTGTTTCAATTCCCAGTCAAGGCACATGCCTGGGTTGTGGGCCAGGTCCTCAGTGGGGAGCATGAGAGAGGAAACCAATCAATTTATCTCTAACATGTCAAATGTCTCTCTCCCTCCTTTCCCCTCTCTCTAAAAAGAAATAAGCAAAATCTTTTTAAAAAAAATGACAAAGACTATAAAACTCTTAGAACACAGGTATAAATCTTGGGGGTCTTTGATTAGACAATGGTTTCTTACCTATGTCACCTAAAGCATAAGCCACACACACACACACACACAAAAAGATAAACTGAACTTCATCAAAATTAAAAGCTATTGTGCTTTAAAGCATATTCTCAAGAAAGTAAAACTACAGTGTTCAGAATGGAAGAAAATATTTGTAAATTATATATCTGATAAGGATATAGTATGCAGAATATGTAAACAACTCTTACAACTTGACAATTAAATGACAACCCAAAAGAGAAAGAGGGCAATGGATTTGAACTGATGTTTCTGTAAGATGCCATGCCAAAATCATGTGCAAATAGCTTCACTGCAATGTTGTTTGTAATAACAAAAAACTGGAAGCCAATTAGACATTCATCAACATGAGATCCATTAAATGTATCCATGCAATGGAAAAAACTAGAGTCATTAAAACATGAAGTCAAATGGTCTGTGTTGCTACTACAAGATCTTCAAGATATGTTTAAAAAAAGACTGTGCACAGCACTAGGATCTAATCCATGTTAAATAAAAGATAAATAGAAAAATTTAAATTAAGTAATTATTAGTTTGCCAACTTAGCCCACACACAGTGAGTTTGCCTATTATTAGCGCTGCACTTAAAAAATAATAATCTTGGAAACACAGACTTGGGATTGAATTTCATTTTTACGACATACTATGAGTTTGGGCAAGTTGTATATCCTGAGACTTCATTTCTTCATCTGAAACTGTAGCTAAGACTTCACCATAGAGCGATTATGGAGATAATATGAGCAATGTACATATAAAAGCATTAGGTATCTTTAATAAATGGTCATACATAACATTACTTTAATTTGAGTAAAATAGTTCTCATAGCAACTCTAAATACAGACACTACTCTACAATTCTTGATTTTTAAATAGACCAAGGATGTTTAATCTGAGCAGCTCTAATGTTTGAGGTTAAATCTTCTCCCTATAATGCCTTAATTTTCTTTTTTTAATTTTTTTTTTAGATTTTATTTATTTATCTTTAGAGGGGAAGAGAAAGAGAGAGAGAGCTAAATATCAATATGTGGTTGCATCTCATGCGTCCCCTGCTGGGAACTGGCCTGCAACCCAGGCATGTGCCCTGACTGGTAATCGAACCACGATCCTTTGGTTCGCAGGCCCGCACTCAATCCACTGAGCTACACAAGCCAGGGCACCTTACTTTTATGAATAGTCAGCTCCAGCACCCTAAAATTCTGGACCTATCTGTGCACTGAGCTCCTCCAAGGCCTAAGCACTGAGGAAGTTGAGAAGCGTCAGCAGCAGAAGGGCAGCTCCTACAATACCACAGAGGAGGAGTTCCAGGGAAGGTTCTGTGTGCAGAGGACCTGTGCTGACATTGCGCCTCTGGTGGTGGCAGAGGTAGACAGACACATCTATCAGGGTATTTTGACTGTGTGGTGAGTGTCCCGATATCATAGCCCATCCAGACAATGACAAGGGTTAGAATGGATAGGTTCGAGTGACTTCTTGTACTTTGCTTTTTGGTTTGCCTATTCATTTAATTTATTTTGTGTCTTTTTTCTGTTGGATGGCAGACTGGAATTGTGCAAAAGATAAGAAATCTGGGGATCAAGAAAGCAGGGCTAAATTGCAGCTCCCTCACCTTCCAAAAAAGCAGACTTAAACAAGTCTCTTAACCCATCTGAGCCTCCATGCATTCATTTAATAATAAATACATAAGTGCACACACCATACCTCAGATATAAAGATTCTCAGTCATGGATTCAGAAGATGGTGGCATGGTAAGAGAAACCACATTCCTCTTCCCCTTTCACACATGTGAAAAACCTGGCCAATTTACAGTGGAGCACAGCAAACAGACATCAGAAACATAGCATATTTGAAAACAGGAGACCAAAAATTGCAGTGGACATTGAAAAACCAGACAGTAAGGAGAATACTCCAGCAGCGCAGAGACCAGGACAGGGGCTGAGGTCCCAGGCCAGTGCTGGCCATAAGAATCTAGGGAGGGAGGGAGTTGGGTCAACTGCTCCTTGATCAGCCAAACAAGGTCTCGGCAGCACCGGGATAAACCTGGTTGCTTGAAATCTCACAGAGAGCAGTTAAGATCTCATAGCCCTGGGAGCACAGCGCATTGGAGCTCACAAGACTGTCTACGCCCATGCACCATTGGGAACAGCTGCTGGGAGATCCATTGGCGCAGCCACTGGGGGACCATGCTGCAGTCCCTCAGTGCTACGGCAACTGCGCCATTGGTGCTATGGTCTCTCGGCACCCACGCACCATTGGGGAGCTGCGTGGACTGCTGGGAGATCTTAGACACCTGTGTGCTGCGTGGGGTTCGATTCATGCTTGAAGGACAGTCAGCACCTGTGCCTGGAAGGCAGAAAGATCATTAGTGCTTTCGTGCACATGACCACAGTAGGTGCATGCCACCTCAGAAGATACACCTGAAGCCCTGTGCTGAGAGGCCCAGGCAAGCTCTGAGGACAGTAGGCCAAAGATAACTAAGTGCTGACCAGGGAGAAAAACAATACTGTCACCACTTGGCCACTCCAGTCAGCAAGGCAAGAAAACCAGCTTGGCAAGATTGGTAACAGCAAGAGTTGGTGTTTTTGGTGTTTTTTTGTTTGGGGGTTTTTTGTTTGTTTGTTTTTTCCTCTCTTTTTATTATTAATTTTTCATTATTTGTATCTTTTTTACCCCTCAACTCCTTTTGCTTCTCATTACTGCTTTCTTGTTTTATTCCATCTTCCTTTCTTTCCAAGCTTATATTTTCTTCCTTTCTCTTTTTTCTTTTCTTTTCATTCTGCTTTTCTTTATTCTCTTTTCATTTTTTTCATTTTCTTTTTCTTCTTTTCTTTTTTATTCCTCTTTTCTATTTTAAACACCTATGAGGGAGACAAAAACAAGACAAAACAAAACAAAAAAACCCTGGAACTGTGGAAAGACCAGAGGTGGTCCCAAAGAGGGGGGCATGTGAACAGCTGAGACAGTGGAAGCTGTGAACACTAGGATACCCGAAGGAGACAGTGCCACTGAAACTCACAGGCATTCTTCCACAGAAGTTTACACCATAAACCCAGGGAACCAGAACAAATCAATTTAAGAAACTCAGCCTAACAAGAAGAGCCTCACAAACAATGGGAAGATAAAGAAACAATCCCCAAATGAAAGAAAAGGAGGAAAACCCAGAAAGAATTCTAAATGAAATGGAAGCAACTCAACTATCAGATTTTGAGTTCAAAGCAATGGTTGTCAGGAAGCTCCAAGAGCTCTCAATGAGCTACCAGAAACTACAAAAAAGCTATGATGAACTCACTGCAAATTATATCAACAAGAAAAAGGAAATAGAAACTATCAACAAGGGCCAAGAGGAAATGAAAAATACAATTTCTGAACTGAAGAACACAGTGGAAGGAATGAAAAGCAGAATTGATGAAGCAGAAGATCAGATCAGCAAGTTGGAGGACCAAGTAGGAAAAAATATCCAGAAAGAGCAAGAAAAGGAAAAGAGGCTCAGAAAGAATGAAGAGGGATTAAGAGAAATGCAAGACAATATGAAATGTAATAATATCTGTACAATAGTGATACCAGAGGGAGAAGAAGAAGAAGAGCAAGGGATAGAAAACATATTTGAAAAAGTAATGATGGAAAACTTCCCTAATTTGATGAGAGAAAAAGTCACACAAATCCAGGAATCACAGAGAGTCCCAATCAAGAGCAACCCAAAGAGGACCGCTTCAAGACACATCATAATTAAAATGGCAAATTCCAAGACAAAGAGAGAATCTTAAAGGCAGCAAGGGAGAAAAAGGAAGTAACATACAAGGGAGCCCCAATAAGGTTAGCAGCTGATTTTTCAATGGAAACACTCCAAGCCACAAGAGAATGGCAAGAAATATTCCAAATAATGAGAACCAAAGGCCTGCAACCAAGACTACTTTACCCAGCAAGGCTTTCAATCAAGATAGAAGGCCAAATAAGGAGCTTCCCAGACTAAAGAAGTCTAAAAAAATACACCTCTACCAAACCAGCTCTGCAAGAGATACTAAAGGGCCTGCTTTAAGGAAAGGAAGGAAAGGAGAATGAGAGGGAAAGGAACACAGGTACAAAAATGGCAATGAATAAGTAGCTATCAATAATAACCTTAAAGGTAAATGGATTAAATGCTCCAATCAAAAGACACAGAGTAGCTGAATGGATAAGAAAGCATGACCCGCACATATGCTGCCTGCAAGAGACCCACCTCAGGACAAAAGACTTACACAGAAAAAAAGCTGGGGTAGCAATACTCATATCAGACAAAATAGACTTCAGAAGAAGAGCCATAAAGAGTGACCCAGAAGGTCAATTCATAATACTCAAGGGAAGAATTCAAGAAGATATAAACATCATAAATATATATGCACCCAACATAGGAGCACCTAAATGCATAAAGAAGACCTTAGAGTACTTCAAGAAAGATACTGACAGCAACATAATTATAGTAGGGGATTTTAACACCCCACTGTCAAAAATGGACAGATCTTCTAAACATAATATCAACAAAGATATAGTGGCATTGAATAACACCCTAGATGAAATGGACTTAACTAATATATATAGAGCCCTTCATCCCAAAGAAACTAAAAATGCATTCTTTTCTAATGCACATAGAACATTTTCAATGATAGACCATATGATAGGACACAAAACTAACCTCAACAAATTCAAAAAAATTGAAATCATACCAAGCATTTTCTCCAACCACAAGGGACTGAAACTAGAAACCAACTCCAAGGGGAAAAACTCAAAGTCCTCAAAATCGTGGAGATTGAATAGCATGCTATTAAACAATGAATGGGTCAAGAATAAAATTAGGAAGGAAACCAAAAAGTTTCTGGAAACAAATGAAAATGACCTCACAATGACCCAAAACTTATGGGACACAGCAAAGGCAGTTTTCAAAGGAAAGTTCATAGCAATAGAGGCATACCTAAAAAAGATAGAAACATCTCAAACAAACAACTTAACCCTATGCCTACAAGAACTTGAGGAACAACAACAAAGACAGCCCAGAGCAAGTAGAGGAAGGAAATAACCAAGATCAGAGCAGAATTAAATGACATAGAGACTAAATGCACAATTCTAAGGATCAATGAATTCAGGTGCTGGTTCTTTGAAAAGATAAACAAAATTGACAAGCCTTTAAGGAGGCTCAAATAAACACAATCAGAAATGAAAGACGAGAGATTACAACTGACACCACAGAAATACAAAGGATTGTAAGAAATTACTATGAAGAACTGTATGCCAAGAAATTGGAAAACCTAGGTGAAATGGACAAGTTTCTAGAAAAATATAATCTCCAAAAACTCAATGAAGAAGAAGCAGAAAGCCTGAACAGACCAATAACAGCAGATGAAATTGAAGCAGTAATCAAAAAACTTCCGACACACAAAAGCCCAGGACCAAATGGTTTCACAGGAGAATTTTACAAAGCATTTAAGGAAGACCTAACCCTATCCTTCACAAACTTTTCAAAAAAATCCAAAATGATGGAAGACTCCCAAACTCTTTTTATGAAGCCAGCATCATTCTAATCCCCAAACCAGGTAAACACATAACAAAGAAAGAAAACTTCAGGCCCATATCGCTGATGAACATAGATGCTAAAATCCTCAACAAAATATTGCCAAACCGCATCCAACAATACATTAAAAACATCATACATCATGACCAAGTGGGATTCATTCCAGGGATGCAAGGTTGGTTCAATATTCACAAATCGGTAAATGTAATACATCACATAAACAAAAGCAAAGACAAAAATCACATGATCATATCAATAGATGCAGAAAAAACATTTGATAAGGTACAGCACCCATTTATAATAAAAACAATCAGCAAAGTGGAAATTGAGGGAGCATTCCTCAACATAATAAAGGCCATATATGAGAGACCTACAGCCAAAATCATACTCATGGGCAAAAACTAAAATCTTTTCCACTAAGATCAGGAAGAAGACAAGGATGTCCACTTTCACCACTTCCATTCAATATAGTATTGGAAGTATTGGCCACAGTGATTAGACAAGAAAAGGAAATAAAAGGCATCCAAACTGGAAAGGAGGAAACAAAACTATCATTATTTGCAGATGACATGATAGTGTACATAGAAAATCCTATAGACTCGGCCCAAAAACTTCTCGACCTAATAAATGAATTTGGCCATACAGCGGGAAACAAAGTCAATATCCAGAAATCAAAGGCGTTTTTGTATACCAACAATGAAACAGCAGAAGCAGAAATCAAGAAAAAAAATCCCATTTGATATAGCAAAAAGAAAAATAAAATACCTAGGAATAAACCTAACCAAGGAGGTAAAAGACCTGTATGCAGAAAACTACACAACACTGAAGAAAGAAATCAAGGAAGACATGAACAAATGGAAACATATACTGTATTCATGGATTGGAAGAATTAACATCATCAAAATATCCATACTACCCAAAGCAATTTACAGATTCAGTGCAATGCCTATTAAAGTACCAATGGCATATTTCACAGACATAGAACAAACACTTCAAAAATTTATATGGAGCCATAAATGACCCTAAATAGCTGCAGCAATTTTGAGGAAGAAGAGCCAAGTAGGAGGGATCAAAATACTTGATACCAAACTATATTACAATGCCACTATAATCAAAACAGCCTGGTACTGACATAAAAATAGGCACATGAACCAGTGGAACAGAACAGAAAGCCCAGAAATAAACCCAAGTCTCCATGGTCAATTAATATTTGACAAAGGGAGCAGCAACATAAAATGGAGTAAAAATAGCCTCTTCAACAAGTGGTGTTGGGAGAACTGGTCAGCTACATGCAAAAAAATGAAACTTGAGCACCAACTTACACCATACATAAGATAACTCAAGGTGGATAAAAGATTTAAATATAAGCCACGACACCATTAAAGTCCTAGAGGAGAACAGAGGCAAAAATCTCAGATATTTCATACAGCAACATTTTCACTGATATATCCTCTAAAGCAAGGGACATAAAGGAAAGAATAAACAAATGGGATCTCATCTAAATAAAAAGCTTCTGCATGGCTAAAGAAAACAGTATTGAAATAAAAAGAGAACCAACTGTATGGGAAAACATATTTGCCAATGATACCTCAGACAAGGGTTTAATCTCCAAAATATATAAAGAACTTACACGACTCCACTCTAAGAAGACGAGCAACCCAATTAAAAAATGGGCAAAAGACTTGAACAGACACTTCTCCAAGGAGGACATACAGAGGATCCAGAGACACATGAAAAGATGCTCAATATTGCTAGCTATCAGAGTGATGCAAATTAAAACCACAATGAGATACCACTTCACACCAGTCAGAATGGCCATCATAAACAAAACAACAAACAACAAGTGTTGGAGAGGTTGTGGTGAAAAGGGGACCCCAGTGCACTATTGGTGGGATTGCAGACTGGTACAACCACTATGGAAAGCAGTATGGAATTTTCTAAGAAAACTAAAAATGGACCTACCTTTTGACCCAGCAATTCCACTGCTGGGATTATATCCTAGGAACCCTGAAACACCAATCCAAAAGAACCTATGCACACCAATGTTCATAGCAGCACAATTCACAATAGCCAAGTGTTGGAAGCAACGTAGGTGCCCATCAGTAAATGAATGGATCAAGAAACTTTAGTACATTTACACAATGGAATTCTATGCAGCAGAAAGAAAGAAGGAGCTCCTACCCTTCGCAACAGCATGGATGGAACTGGAGAGGATTATGCTAAGTGAAATAAGCCAGGTGGTGAAAGACAAATGCCATATGATGTCACCTTTAAGAGGAACCTAATCAACAGAACAAACAAACAAGCATAATATAACCAAGACACTGAAATTGAGAACAAGAGAGGAGAGGGGTAGGAATTTCAAGGGAAAAGGGGAAGGGTTTAGAGCAACAAGTATAAAGACACATGGACAAAAGCTAGGGGGTTGGAAATGGGTGGGTGTTGGGGAGGGCTGGGGCGGTTAGCTGGGATGGGAGTAGAAGACAGAAAACTATACAAGAACAACAATTAAAATAAAAAAATAAAAATAAGCTTCTCAATCATTTTTTTCTCCTTCTCTGCACCTTCCCCTTAGTTATGATGCCATTTGCCATTTTGGTTTTAGTGAAAGATGTTCCTTCTTCTCTGCACCCAAAACCTAATGGTTTAGCTATATCTGTGGCTATGAAAGATGTTTCCCCAACATAGTGGTTCCAGATTTCTGAAGACATGTTTCAATGATCATCATGTAAAGAGCTTAAGTAATAGGACACCTACAAAGCACTAGAAGGAATGCCAATTTTATTTCAGTTTTTACAATATGATTATAAAAGCTACAAATGGAAGGATACTAGGGATATATGATAACTTCTATAGGTAGTCTCCACATGAATATAGAAATCACTACTGGCAAAGTTGGCCTCATCTTCACCCTTCTTCAGCACTTCAGCTCATTTTGCACTACTTCCCAAATGGGCATGCCTGAATCTCCCTGTGGTGAGAGGGAGCTGAGGAGTATTCACTTGCCAGCTAACTTTACTGTGTTAAAACAAACATTTCTCTCCCAGGATTCCTCTCTCTACTTGTTCTCTATATGTACTAAAAAGATGAAAGGAGATTTTCCTTATGAGAATTGCATTGCAGGAATTAAATTCATTTATTTAAAGCAAAATGTAAAAAACCTTAAAAATTAGAACGACCTCATATCTTTTATTTATGGAAATTAGTATCCTTGTTTCTATTCAAAAATGTACTCTCAGTTCTCATCATATCTTTGCTGCACCAATTTTGAACTTTTCTTTCTAAAAATGTTTATTACTAACTTATATTTTAGTAGTTTCTATAGTGTTTTTTTCTTCATTTGCTTTTTGAATATCTAAATCCATTAGGTTATTATAGCTCAGATATACCCAATAAAAGCTCCCTGAAATGGAGTCGGGGGGAACAATTCCTCTACAATTTTGATTTATAGAGAGAGCAGAATGTTAATCTCCCCAAATTGTAATCAAAGAGGTGTCATCTGTTAATGATGCTACAGAGAGACTCATAATAAATCCCCTTTGTTCTCTCCTGATGGCATAGAGGGTAGACATATGAGAAGAATGACATAGTCCACATGGATATTTTTTCTAACCATTTAACTTTCTAAAGTTGGGAACGGGATTTCTTTTTTCTCTTTCTTTTGACCTCTGGCATAATTCTTCCCAAAAAAAATAGTCTCTCCAGGAGTCAAATTACAAAAGATCAAGTTGCTTGGATCCAAACTTACAGGCTGTTTTGTTTTTCAAAAATAAAGTCTGCTGCCATTTTCATGACCTAAAAAACTCACTTTCTGTTGCAACCCTGTTGTTTGTGAAATGACAGCAAAGGGAAATATATTAATCCAGGTATCTAGCTTTTTTTACCCTCTCTTGTTGTTCTACATAGTAGAAAAAATTATGACTGCAGTCAAATAAAAATAGACTTTGTTTCAATGGCTTCTTCCAATAGTCCCAACCTTGGCTGTATATTGAAATCACCTGGTGAATTTTCAAATATATTAATGTCTCTGCCTATTCTCAGATATTATAATTTCATTGGTCTGGCAATAATTTCAAAAGCCTAGCAATTAGAATTTTTAAAACTCTCTGGTGACTGCAATGGACGACCCAGATTGAAAACAACTAGTAAGCAGAATTCTGGAATAAAGACTGATGTGCAGGCCCATAGCTCTAGGCCCCACAACCTCCCCTTTATTGTAACATCAAACTGAGTGGTTCTTCACGCCCAGGTTTTTTTTACCTTAGAAGTCTGCTGGTTGCTGGGGTTTTTTGTTGTTGTTGTTGTTGTTTGTTTTTTAAGAACAAATTGTTATTCTATTTTTCCTGTTCTGTTATAGAGCAGAATGCTAACATTTCACTCCTCTTCTCCAGGCAGCTCCATGCCTGTGACACACACACAAAAGTTTTCAGTTAGCTTTGTTTGTTGTATTTCTAACACATCACAAACATAAATACATGGATAAAAGTTTAGTGGTGGTTAATTCTGGGAGGCCTTGAAGAGAGCAGAACTCTTCTGTCCTTGAGCTCACAGAGGATACTTTTAAAGTAGTCTGCTTAAGGGTTTAAAGATGGTTTGTCATATTGTAAAGATTTTTTTAATTTAGAAAAATAGTAAGTCTTTCTTTGTTTCTCCTTTTTGAGCTCAAAAATTTATTTACACCCACCATAAAGCTATAAGGCATACAGAAAACAGTAAAATGGCAGAAATAAGTCCTCTCTTATCAATACTCACTTCAAATGTAAATGTATTAAACTTCCCAATAAAAATACAGAGATTGAAAAATGGATTAAAAAAAAAAACATTATCCAACTATATGATGTCTATTAGATACACTTTATTCCCAACAACACACAGTGCTTGAAAGTAAAAAAAATAAAAAAGCATATTTCATGCAAATATTCACCAAAAGATAATTGGTTGGCCATAGTTTTATCACACCAAATAAATATTGAGCAAATAACTATTATAAGATACAAACATGACATTATATATTAATGAAAAGGATCAATTTTCATCAAGAAGATAAAACAATTATGAACATATAAGCGCCAAACAACAGAGCTCCAAAACATATGAAGCAAATATGGACAGAATTGAAAGGAGAAATAGTTCTACAATAATAGTTGGAGATTTCAATATAATTTTCTAATAGATACAACACCTAGACAGAAGTTAATAAGAAAAGAGAAGAATTGAATGACATTATAAAACAACTAGATCTGAAAGACATACAATGGATTCCCTTTACTTGCAGTAGTTATATCTAATGAACATTCATGTAGCAAACATTAAATTATTCCTCTTAGGAGACATACAGGATGTGGTTCATGCATGACTCCACTAACAGCATTTTTATCAACCAATAAATACATAACCTTTTAAAGTGTATGTTTCTGTTCAAAGACATCTTATTTAATATAAGTTGTTCATTCATTAACATTGAACTTACACCCAAGAGAACTATAACTCATAATTAAATAAGGCTTATCTAACATACATTTTTTTTGTAAGGCACATCACAACCTTCTTGCATGTAAGAATACTAGACAGAAATTCTGCAGTAAATTTGGAAGAGCAAAATCACCAATAAAAAGCATAGATATGTGAAAAATATGGCACTAAATAGATCATGAAAAGGACATTCATTTATAGTATGAGAGCTAAAACAAAAAGGCAGAGCATAATCACATTCAATCTGAGCTGGAAATGTGCACCTCAGGCGATATATCTTACAGCTCTCTCAGCATACATATGTCCACAAGTGACTGCAAAAGCATCCTGAGTATTGATTTCAGAATTATACATAAATTTTAGTGAGCAGGTTAATTGGAAAATATGGAATCTCTGAATAATGAAGATCAACTGTGTATGGAACACTTCACTGAACAAAAAATACACATTTATCTCAAGTGCACATGGAACATTCTCCAGACTAAACCATATATTATACCGTAAAACAATTCTCAATAAATTAAAAAATATTTGGATCATGCAAAGTATTTCTCTAGCCACAAGATAATGAAGATAAAAATTATTTTGTTTTAAAGGAAAAACAGGAAATTTGTAACTATGTGGAAATTAAACAACACAGTCTTAATCAATGGGCCAAAGAAGAAATAACAAGGGAAATTAGAAAACACTTTGAGATTAATGAAAATAAAAACACAATACAAAAAACTTATGGGATGCAGCAAAAAGAGTGCTCAGAGAGAAATTTATAGCCACAATTGCCTACAATAAAAGTAAGATTTTAAATCATTAATCAAAAAATTCTCAAAGAAAAAATTAGGACCAAATGGCTTCATTGGTGAATTTTACCAAACATTTAAATAAAAATTATCACAACTTTTTCCAAACTCTTCCAAAAAATAGAAGAGGAGAGAATACTTTCTTACTCATTCTATAAAGCCTGCATTACTGTGATACCAAAGCCAGAAAAAAGACATCACAAGAAAAGAAACCTAAGATGAATATCCCTTATGAAGATAGATGCAAAAATTCTTAACAAAATGCCAGCAGACTGAATCCAACAGTATATTAAAGCCTTATTCACCATGACCAAGTAGGATTTATCCCAGGAACTCTGAGTGGTTCAGTATAAGCAGGTTAACCAGTATAATACAATACATTAGTAGAACAAGGGAAAAAAAAAACACAAAATCATCTCAATCTTACCAAAGTCAGCACCCTTTCATGATAAAAACTAGAAATTTATTTAAAATATTCATTAAACTAGGAATATGAGGAAGCTTCTTCAACATGATAAAGAACATTTATGGAAAGCCCACAGCTAATATGATACTAACTGATGAATGACTGAATACTTTCCCACTAATATCAGGAATAAGACTAGGATGCATGTTTTCACCACTGTTACCTAACATTGTATTGAAAGTAATGCTGGCTTTATAGAATGAGTAAGGAAGTATTCCTTCTTCCGTCTTTTTTTTTTTTTTTTTTTTGGAAGAGCTGGGAAAAATTGGTGATAATTTTTATTTTGATGTTTGGTAGAAATTAGACAAGAAAAAAATAAAAAGCACCCAAACCATAAAGAAAAAAACAAAACTATTTTTATTTACAGATGATATATCCTAGAAAATTCCAGCAAATACACAAGAAAGTTAGTATAACTAATAAATAAATTCAGCAAAGTTACCAGGTACAATATCAACACAAAAAAGTCAGTCATTTATATACACTATCAATGAACAGTTTGTGAAGGCAATTAAAATAAATTCCATTTACAAGTGTACTCAAAGAATAAAATACCTAGGAGTAAATTTAATCAAGGAAGTGAAAGACTTATACACTGAAAATTACTAAATATTGCTTTAAAAAGTTAAAAAATGCATAAATAAATGGAAAGATATAGTTGGTCATGGATAGGATGATTTAATGATAAGATATCAACACAATACAAAATAATCTACAGATTCAATGTAATCTCTATCAAAATTCCAATATGTTTTTTGCAGAAATAGAAAATCTGATCTACAAATTCACATGGAATTTGCAAGGAACTCTATCTAATAGTCAAAAAAATCAAGAAATAACAAAGTTGAAGAATTTGCACTTTCCGATTTAAAAATTTACTACAAAGCTACAAGATTCAAGACTGTGTGGTTAGGATATAAGAATAGAATGTAGACCAATAGAATAGAACTGAGAGTCCAAAACTATACCTATACATTATTACCAGTTGATTTATGATAAGGATGCCAAGTCCATTCAATGAGAAAAGAGTAGTATCTTTTAAAAGCTGGTGCTAGGACAAGTGGATTTGCACCGCAAAAGAATGCAGTTTGATCTCTACTTCACCATATTGTAGAACTAACTCAAAGTGGATCAATGACCTAAGTATAAGAGCTAACACCATAAAATTCTTAGAGGAAAACATAGGACTAAATCTTTTTATAACTTTGGGTTTGGCAATAAATTATTAGATATAACATCAAAAACACAAATAATAAAAATAGATAAACATGAAAAGTAAAACTTCCATACAATAAAGTTCATTAATGAGAAAATAAAAAGGCTACCTATAGAAAGGAGAAAATATTTGGAAACCATATGTTTGCTAATGTATTAATATCCAAAACATATAAAGAACTGCTACAACTTAATAGAAAGACAAGAAGTTTGAACGAAAAATGGGCAACAAATTTAAATAAACATTTAAGTGGCTAATAAGCATATGAAAAATGCTTAATATCGTTAGTTATTAAGGAAATGCAAATCAAAACCACAATAATATACCACTTCACACCCAATGAGATGGCTATGATCAGAAGGGGAAAAAGAAAAATAACATATGTTGGTGAGGATAGGGAGGAAATTGGAACCTTATACAATGGGAATGCAAAATAGTGCAGCTGTGGTGGAAAACAGTTTGGCTGTTACCAAAACAACAACAACAACAACAACAACAACAACAACAAAACCCTAAATGTAGAAGAACCATACTACCTAGCAATTCTACTTTTAGGGATATACCTTACAGAGTTTAAAACAGACACAAACAGATGAACGGATATACAAAATTTGGTATATACATACAAGGTCCGTCTGGGAAAAAAAACAGCATTATTCATGTAACAAGAATGGTTTGCATGACATTGATGTAACCTGGCAGCCAAGGAGAGTGGACTGGAATGCACATGTGTGAACAATAACAACTTCATTGTACTAGTCGGCATGGGTGGTAAACACTGTTGAGTGAGCCCTGTACTATGTAGCCATTGCGTTCAAAATGACTGAGTACAGCAATGAATCTGCATCAATTTTGGCATTAAGTTTGAACATTCCTCCACAGAAACTATTTGGATGATTTAGAAAACTTTGGGGGATGATGCAATGAATGCAGCACAAATAAAAGTGTGGCACAAACACTTCAAAGATGGTCAAGAATCTGTTGAAATTGATCCACCTTCTGGAAGGCCCACAACAAGCAGAATACCTGAAATGTCGAACATGTATGGGCTGCAAACAATGAAGATCAACCACTGACAGTGGGAGACCTAGAAGTTGATCTGGAGATTCCAAAAACTACTGTGTCTGAGAGTTTGATGCAGGATTTGACATGAAATGTGTCCTGGCAAAATTTGTGCCGGGGTTTCTGCTACCAGAGCAGAAGGAACATCATGCTGCTGTTGCTAATGACTTGATTCAAACCACTGCCAACGAACCAGATTTCTTCAAGAAGATGATAACCAGGGGTGAATCATGGGTCTATGGCTATGATCCAGAAATGAAGGCCCAGTCGTCTCAATGGAAGTTGCCTGGTTCTCCACACCAGAAGAAGGCACAGCAAAGTTGCAACAAGATCACGGCCATGTTAACTGTGTTTTTTGATTGGGAAGCTATTGTCCATCATGAGTACACACCCCCCCAGGCCAAACAATTAATAAGAACTACCCATATTCTTCATTGGTTGAGAGATGCCATGATGAAAACAGCCACAACTATAGGCAATTGGTGATTGGCAGCTTCATCACAACTCACCTGCTCATGTACCACATTTCATGCAGTTTTTGGCACAACATCAAATCACCCAGGTGACTCAGCCCTTCTACAGCCCAGATTTGGTGCCCTGTGACTTCTGCCTTTTCCCTAAACTAAGATCACCTTCTAAAGGGAAGAGATTTCAGGCTGTTGAAGAGATTCAGGAAAATATGAAGGGGCAGCTGATGGTGATTCTAATAAAGGATTTTGCAGTGTTTTGAACAGTGGAAAAGATGCTGGGAAAAAAGTAGGTCCCAAGTTACCTGCTTTGAAGGGGACTGAGGCAACATTGTCCTGTGTACAATGTTTCCTGTATCTTCTTCAATAAATGTCTCTATTTTTGCCTCATATTACGTGGCTGGATGCTTTCTGGATAGATGCACTACCATGGTATATAGTTCTGGAATATGAGGAATGTGGTTCTGATACATGCTGCAACAAAGATGAACTTTAAAAATTGTAAGCTAAGTAAAATAAGCCAAATGAAAAGAACAAGTATCATATTTGCCACGTATATAAAATATCTAGAATAGACAAATGCATAGAGAAAAATGTTGATTATAGGTTATTAGGGGGTGGAGTGAGAAGAAAACATTGAGTTACTGCCTAATGGTTAGAGTTTGTGGTGATGAAAAAAGTTGTAACTAGATAGTGGTGATGGTTGCTCAACTTTGTGACTAATCAATGCCACTAAATTGTACATTTTAAAATGGTTGCAATGACTAATATTATGTCATATATTACCACAATAAACAAGATGACACCCATAAAAGATAGATTCTGATTTTCTTTTGTAATTCTTAGTAATTTGATAACCATCCCCAAAATAGCTTATGAAAAAAGCAATACACTGAAATATGTGGCACTTAAGTACATATGTTGCCTCCCAAGGGGAAATACTTTGAAAGCTAAAACTATTTTAGCTGTCCTGGTCTTCTTGAAAAATCATCACGTCTCAATGCTCTCTCCCTGCTCATTCATGGGAGTGAAACGTGTAATGCATGGCTGGCAGTTCCTGACACACCAGCCACCTTCCTAGAATGACAAGCGTTATTTTAAGTTAGGCTCTGCTGCAGGCCCCGCCACAGACACATTTTCAAGTGGATGCTGCTCTTTGAGCATCACTCAACTGAATTTCCAAATGGTGACATGAAAGTGCACAAGAAATGTAAGGTTCTTAGAAATGAATCAACAACTTGTGGATGTCATTTCTTTACCTTTTCTTCACCAATAAAACTTGGAGTGACCCAGGACTCAGTCTCCAGTGATGTTATCTTCTCCACCTGCTTTAACTGTCTAGGCTACCTCATCCAGTCATATGACTTAAAATAGCATCTAGGCTTTGACACCAGATTTTTACCTACAGCCCGGACTTCTATGAACTCCAAACTCATGCAGATGCCTATTCAATATTTTATTTGGCATATTATTACATAGTGTCTACTTGGTGTTATGCACTATACTGGAAACCATATATGTATTAATTTACTCAATCCTCATAAGAATTTATCATTGTGCCTATTTTATAGATTAGGAAACTTAGGACAGGTAAAGTAAGTATACCTAGGTCACACAGCAAGTAAGGGGCAAAGCTGAGATTTGAACCAGGGAATCATGCTCTAGAAACCATCCATGCACTTAACCTACACATCATATTGTTCCCTGCTGGGATGAATAACAGACATTATGAACTTAACATGCAAAATTTGACATTTGCTTTATCCCCAGAAGCCTATTCCTCCTCCAACTTCCCCATATCAGTAAATAACATCTTCAGTCTTCCAGTCACTTAGTCCAGAAACACTGGATAATTCTTTAGTCGTTTCATTCTCTTGTATTGCTTTTCCAATCCATGGGCAAATCCTTCTGTATATATTCAACACTTTTCTCTCCACCTCCACTGCTACTTGGGCCAAACCACCTGTGCCCTGGCCTTCTGCCTGGTGTATGAGATTTCATTCTTGCCTCCTCAGCCTGTTCTCCATCTAGCTGCCAGAATGATCCTTTTAAAACATAATTGAGATTATATCTCACCAACACTCAAGACTCTCCCTAAGTAACATCCAAAGTGCATGCTATGACCTACAAAGCCCAATGCAAACTTAGTGATGGAAAAAGTAATCTGACCTTATTCTCCTTCTTAACCCACTCTTGTCTCCCTGACCTTCCTGTGATTCCTGGAGCACATGAAGAGTGCTCCTGCATTTTTTCCTTTTGCCTGTCTGCTTCTTCTTGGAAACACCCCATGACTGGATCCCTTACTCACTTTGTCTTCCCTCAAAAAATGCTCTTATCAAAATAACAAGTGCTGGGAGAATATGGGGAAAAAGGAAACCCTGGTGCACTGTAGGTGGGAATGCAAAATGGTACAGCCACTATGAAAAATAGTATAGAGTTTTCTCAAAAATTAAAAATAGAACTATTATATAATATAACAATTCCACAGTGTATATCCAAAGAAGATGAAATCACTGTCTCAAACAGATAACCATACTCCCATGTTTATCATAGCATTATTTACAATAGCCAAGATATGTAAACAGCCTAAGTATCCATGGGTAGATAAATGAATAAAGAATATATGGGAGATACACACACACACACACACACACACACACACACACACACATAAATAGTGGAATATTATTCAGCCATAAAAATGGGGCAATTCTGCCATTTGCAACAACATGGATAGATCTTGCTAAGTGAAATAAGCCAGACAAAGACATATACTATATAATCTAACAAAATCTAAATCTAAAAAACCCAACTAATAGAATCAGAGAATAGAATGAGGAATGCCAGGCTGAGAGGTGGCAGGCTGGGTGGAGGTGGGGAAGGGGGGCAGGTGGCAACTGGGGAAATGCTGGTGCAAGTGAACAAACTTCCCATTAAGCTCTGTGGGTCTGATGAACAGTACAGTGGCTGCAGTCAACCATATTGTGTTATATATGTAAAAGTTGCTAAGAGAGTGAAGTTTTAAGTGTTCTCTCTAAAAAAAAAGGAAATTATGTGAGGTAATGGATGTATTATTTAACTTGTTATGGTACTCATTTCACAATATATAAGTGTATCATATCATCATGGTGTAAACATTACACAGTGTCATATGCCAATTATATTTTAATAAAGCTGGAAGAATTCTCTTATCAGAAAGGACTTTCTAATATTCTATAGAAATTAGTACTTGCATGCCCATCCATCACTCCCTCCTCTTTATCTTGCATTCTCTTTTTTAAGCCCTGTCATTTCCCCATATTATTATTGATTTCAGTATTTCTTTCTTTTCTTTTTGAGTTTTTTAATTGTATTTTTCATTACCATTTATCCCCCTTACACCTTCTTCCACCTCCACCCACCCACATAACCCCTACAATCACCACACTCTTGTCCATGTCCATGAGTCCTAATGATCCAAATCTTTACCCCTAAAATGTAAGTTCTTTAAAGACAGGAACTTTGATTTATTCACCACTATTGCTTAACCACCTAGGAAAATTCTCCCCATAGTGATCAGTCAGTGAGTATTTGTTGAGATATAAATTCCTGGTGAGCAGACCTGAGATGGTAAAAGCAGCCCCCCCATCTGTATGTGGGGACCTACACCTTTACAGAAAGGAAATAAGGATTGTAGAACACAGCAGGACTAAGATCCATCAGAGGGGGCAGTGGAGCTGGCTCCTGGACATTTCTTCATTCACCTAGTCCCCTAATGTTTCACAGATTGCCCTGATAAATGGTCATTTCTGTAGGGTCATCTCCTTTGAGAAATTTTAGTAGGGAAGCAGAATGCCAGATGTGCATATTATCTAGAAATAGCTATTATTTACTGAACTATCATATCCTTAAGTACTCTGCAAGGTTTTCATACGACAATCAAAAAAAATGTAAGTACTATTACCCTTATTTTATAAATGAGCAAATAGACACTGTTAGAGATGGAGATAAATTACTCAAGGTCACAGAGCAAGAAAAAGTCAAGTTTATTAATTTTATTGTCTTAGTTTAGATTCCCACAAAATCAAACCCAGAGTCAAAGATTTGGGTACAAGGAGTTTTCTGAGAAGGTGATCCCAAGAAGCCTGGAGGAGACGCTGGCAAGAAAGGAAAGCTGGTGAAGGACACATTAAGGAATGGATCACTGCTGTGGGAAACTGGAGCTGAACTGCACTGAAAACTGCAGAGAAGGTGTGTAGAGCCCACCTCAGAACTTCTTACAGACAGCCCAGGAAGCCGGGGTATTTCTCCAACAATAATTCCCCTCGCTGGCTAAGGACTGCTTCCCCAAGTTTTAACTGGCCTGTCCTGACCCACTTGTGGACTGAAGCAAACACAGGAAGTGTTTCAGCCTGAAAGGGAACTGGCCATAGCTGACCACAGGCTAGGCTGAGGGAACACTGACAGGACAGTAAGAGTTCTGCCACCTGTATGCAGGTGGAATCAGAGAGCAGAGCCCAATGCTGCCCAGACTTTACTCTACCACAAGCCCTATTAGCTCCACATTGAACCTCAAGTTTATGCAGAATTCTTGGACCCACCTATTCTCCACATCCTACAATCCTATAATCCCCATGGGTTTATTTTTACTTACCTAGCTTATTTCACTAATTTCTTCAGCAAATATTTATAAAGTCTCTTATTTCTGTCTGGTCAAGGGAAAGGAACACAATGATGAAGAAGGCGTGGTTTTTTCCTCAAGAATTCTGCTCACAGGTTAGTAGGAGCAACATAAAAGAGACCAATAATGTTGAGAAGACTGCAATGGAAATGGGTGAAGAAGGAAGCAAATGTAAACATTTGTCAGAAACCACTGAATAGCACATAAAAATGGACAAGTAAATGATAAACTTGTAAAAATCGGTATGTAAATTATACCTCACTAAAGCTGACAAATATATAAGTTGCCAAAAAGTTAGGGGGGAAAGATAAGCAATTAGACTTTAGCACCATCATTCTGATGTAACACTTTACAGGTCCGTACATAGAGAATACTGTTACAAAAAATAGACACTGAGCTAGAAAAATTTCTAAAACTTTAACAGGTGTCTGAATCACACAGAAGGCTTATAAAGACACAGATGGTAGAGCCTGTCCCAGAATTTGTAACTCAGTACATTAGAGATGAGGCTGAGAATTTGTGCTTCTGATAGATTCCCTGTAATGGAGATCCTGTTGATCACAAGACCACACCTAGAGAATCACAGCTCTAGAGAGAACATGTTGCTAAGGAAACTCATTCCAGTCACAGTAAGAGATAGACTGTAGAAGGCAACATTTGTACATAAATAATAAGGGAACATTTATTTTATTCAGAAAGTTATCCTGCAGCATAAGAGGGCTGCTGGGTTGCTAGTCGGTTTCTTGATATGGGTAATGGTTATGTGGAGATATTTACTGAGACATTTCACTGCATTTCACTGAGACATACACTTAGGATTCCTGCACATTTCAGTGTGTCAAATTGAATAAAAATTTTACTTTGAAAAAGAAGAAAATACAGAATGTGTGGTCCATTTTCATCCAAGCAGCCCCCTTGCTGAGAGCTTTTTGACACATATGCATGCATATTTTATTTAGGGGCTCTGATAACCTGGTGTAAGAAGGAATCAGCTTTCATGAACTTTCATGAAAGAGGCTGAGAGGTATATTCTTGCTTCAGATATTCCTATATAATCCAAGAAGATGTGATGGTCTTGATGCTTGACAGTAAAAGGAAAAACAGAAAAAAATAACTAAACACATTTTCTTCATGCCCTTTGAATAGTGGATGGAGGCTAGTGTTTGCTAATGGAAAATGCAGCCCCGAAGGAGCTATCACTAGCATCTCAAATGTTCAAAGGCAATCACAGACAATACTTGGTACAGCTACAAAGCAGTTTTGGGAGAATTGCACTGAATTTCTTCCTTTCACGTTTCTTTCCAGAGGTTTTTTGCCATGGAGCATTTCCAAGAATTGGAGAGACACAATAACCACAAATACTGCTAGCCTGAAGAATTCTTGGCACTGGAGTTGCTATAGTGACTAGTACATTAGGAGAACACATGAGTCAGTGTGCGAAGTTGTGTACAGGAAAGGAACATCGAGTTCCAACAGCACCTGTAAATTACCCAACATTCTGTAGCTTGAAGCAGGACCATTCCCTGCCTTCCATTTGCTGTGCAATTGTTTACAGTTATGAGATGCCATGTTTTTCTCCCTCTTGGCATTAAACAGCAATTCCACTGAGGCTATAATAATTGTACTGAGCACTTGTACACCTGTACAGTGCAGAGCCAAGGCAAAGGCTCTTGACATGCTGTGTTATGTTGATCAAAATCTGTGAGTCCAACTCTTCCCCGCTTTGTGTTAGAGCTCAGCTTTGGAGAAGTGGTCAGTAGAGTGATGTGCTTTGATCACCCCCTGGTGTTGAGCCTGTGGAATAGCAATAACTTCTGACCTTGCGGTCCCTTTAAAGCAAATCAATGCTAAAGGTGGACTGATCAACCAGAACTGCTGAATATGAGATCCAAAATATTGAATGGCCTCAAAAGTAGCCTGTGATTGATGGAGGTGGGGGGTGAAGGGAAGGAAGAGAAAACTAAGATGTAAAATGAGCCTTTTCTATGGGAACACTCTACAGTCATTTTCTGTGAGCTAAAGAGGGGAATCATTCAAGTGCATTGTTGCAGCACTAAGATACTCAGGACACATCTGGATTCATGAGGGGCACTGCCTGCCAGGATGCCCCAGTAGGAGCCCAGCGGGCGGAGGTGCAGCCAGCCATGGTGACTGAGTCCTTCTGCTTCAGGCCAACCGGTTTACTGAAGGATTGGTTGAAAAGAACAATCCCCATCCATAAAATAAACCATAGGTAGTTTACTAAAACTCTCTAGGTCACACATTTATTTATACAACAAATTACAAATTTGGGTAGATAATTACCACCAATGTCTAGACTTTATTTAGCTACTGATTTCCCTTCATTTGAGTACTGAGGTAAAAATGTCTCGGTAGTGTTCTCAGCCTGGTATTCTTCCAGAATGTCTTTGTCATACTGGCTTTATGTTTTGATTAAGTTCTCTTTGTCTACTTCTCACATTAATATGTCTGTTTTCTGGTATTATTAACATACAAATTACAAAAAAATCCACTGCTTTCAGCCATAGCAGAGATAGAGATAATTTTCATTTTCCACTGTTACTGCATTTTCTGCTTCTAATTCTAGGTGTGGATTCTAGATTCAGGCTGCCAGCACCATCAGCTGTGTCGCCATCCAGGCAGGATCTCTAATTAATCCGAAGCCATGTGGCACCTTCTCATGGCCTACTGGCAAGAGTTCTCTGTACCCATTTTCTTCCAGGCGAAGTCTCTCCTGCTTCCTAAGCCACATGGCCAAGAAGTGCACCCCAAAGCCGTGGGGTCCTCACTCTCGCCAAAGCCACGTGGTTCTCTTTTCACCAAAGTTTCAGGGATCTGCACTCCGGCAAAACCATGTAATTCTCTCCCTCATGGCTGCCAACCCTGGGTTTAAATCCCCACGCCTTCCTCTGTACTCCCATTTCCGACTCCTCCTACAATGTTACACCTGCCAGCATTCCTATATTAATCCAAGTTTACTGGGCTGCCATCATGAGTCTGGGCAAGTGTGGTCCCATGTGATGGAGCCAATTTTCTCCAAGCTTTCATGCAGGCACTGTAACCAGGGGGACCTGCCCCCCAGTTACATCTTGGAGGGGAAGTCCCTTCCATTCCCCTGGCTCAAAGCATGGCCACAGTTATTTAACATATCTATGCACCAGTTAAAGACTATAGATATGTTAAATGACCATGCCATGGATCAGCTGCAAAGCTGTGACTATACAAAACAGCTCTGCATGTTCCTGCTCCATGTGTCCCTTCCCCCAACTCACACCTGTGAGGGGAAAGGGTGAGGACATCTTATATGTCTTTCTAATATTTCCTAGACACCTTGAGTTCTGGACCCCATTGTTACAGAACACAGAGGCCACAGGGGCCAAGGATCCTTATGTCCACCACCTTATGGAAAGATGTCTCTCAAAGCCAGAGATTTGTGAAAAGGAAAGGAAATGTTTATTTAGTGCTATACAGAGTTAAAGTAGCAACCTAACATCTTCATTAAAATATCAAAGTCCTTTAGGATACCCACAGATGCCCAGAGTGCTTCCTATCTCCCTCTGCCCTAATTCAGGGTACTGTAACTCAGGGAAAGAAGCAAACATCTGGGAACCAGACTCCTGACACCATCAGCTGTGTCATCGCCCAGGCAGGATCTCTAACTAATCCAAAGCCATGTGGCACCTTCTCATGACCTACTGGCAAGAGTCCTTTCCCCCTTCTTCCAGGCAAAACCTCTCCTGCTCCCCAGGCCATGCAGCTAAAGGGAGCACCCCAAAGCCACATGGTCCTCTTCTATCAAAGCTGTGGGGAAGGGGTCCCCACTCTGGCAAACCTCATGGCTCTCCCTGTCAAAGCTGTGAGAGGGTCTCCACTCTGCCAAAGCCACGTGGCTCTCCCTCCTCACCAAAGCTGCAGGCGTCTGCACTCTGGTGAAACCATGTGGAATCTCTTCCCTGGCAAAGCTGCAAGAGGGTCTCCACTCTGCCAGAGCCGTGTGGCTCCCCCTTCACCTAAGTTTCGGGGAGGGGGTC
>PVKU01013114.1:0-30956 GCA_004027475.1 Anoura caudifer | reverse complement strand
GACAGGGGGAGGGCAAGAATAGTGTGGGAAATGTAGAAGCTAAAGAACTTATGACACATGGGCATGAACTAAAGGGGGGAATGTGGGTGGGAGGGGGTGTGCAGGGTGGAGGGGAATGAAGGGGGGAAAATGGGACAACTGTAATAGCATAATCAATAAAATATAATTTAAATTAAAAAATAAATAAATAAAATGAAAAAAAAGAAATGCACTTGTACAACATAAATGCAGTTTTATTAATGTATACTTGTGCTAGTCCAGCCTTTCTGCATGAATTTATAATGTTAATAGCATATTGAGCCCATAAAGTGAGCTGACTTTATACTTGAATAAAATCCACAGTTGCCACCTGGTATAATATCAGGTATATGATAAATGGCCCAAATTTTCCAAAATTCACTGTTGATGAGATTATAAATTTGTCCAGCCACTATGGAAAACAATATGGAGGTTCCCCAAAATATTACAAATAGAACTACCATAGGATCCAGCAACTCTACTGCTGAGTATTTATCCAAAGAAAAATAAACCACTAATTCAAAAACATATATGTACACACATGTTCACTGAAGCATTATTTACAATAGTCAAGATACTGAAGCAACCTAAGTGTCCACTGTTAGATGAATGGATAAAGATGTGGTACATATATACAATGGAATATTACTCAGCCATAAAAAAGAATGAAATTTAACATTTGCAACAACATGAGTGTACCTAGAGGGTATTATGCTAAGTGAAATAAGTCAGAGAAAGAAAAATACCATATGATTGCACTTCTATGTGGAATCTATAACACAAGATAAATAAACAAAACAGAAACAAAGTGATGGTTGCCAAATGGAGAAGGGTTTGGAGAACTAGGTGAAAAGGCGAAGGGATTAAGAAGTACAAATTATAAATTTTGGATATTAACTCCCAGTGAACACAAAATACAGTGTACAGATGATGTGTTGTGGAATTGTACACCTGAAGCCTGTGTAAATTTGTTAACCAGTGTCATCCCAATAAATTCAATAGAAAGGAAAAAGTAAAATAATTTTTTTAAAAGAAGTATCAATTGCCAGTTATAAAAATAGTCATAGCATAGGAATATTATAACTAGGTATGGTATCAGATTGGGGGTACTAGACTTACTGAGGTAAGTACTTTGTAAGGTATAGAAATGTCTAATCACTACAATGTATACCTGAAAGAAATATAATATTGCTGTCAAATGTAATTAAAAAATAAAAATAAATTTAAAAAATACAGATTATATCTTATTGGATTACCTTATCAGTAACAGTTTTTGAAACTATATAAGCAAAAAATTAACCAATCACTTATATTTAAGTATCAAAACCAGGACTGCCAAATTCAATGGACTTTTTCTTTATTCCGATCTTATTCAACTTTCCAGTATTATTTCCCAATCTCAGCTCCTCTCTTTCCTTGGTTTCCATGACTCCATTCCAGGTTTTCTCACTGGTCATTTCTCATCCTACTTCCTGGCTCTTCTTCCTCTACCAATACATTTTGCAGTGCTCAGTGTTGGTTCCTGGGTAGTCCTCTCTCCTCTGTCTTCACTGTCTAAGTGACCTCAACAATTTTCACAGAAATATAGATTATTTTTATGCTAACAATCTCCAAATTTGCAACTCTAGCTCAGACTTTTTTCCTCCAAGCCTCAGACTCAAGGCAACAGCCATTTAAAACTTTTACTTGAAGGTGTTACAAACATCTCAACTTTAACGTATCCAAAATGGGACTCTTTACCATCTTGTCTATCAGTTGGATAGCATGGCTTCTGCCTTACTGATTCTATCTAAGACAAGTCAACCTTGAACTCCCCCCTTTCTCTTGTGCCCCTCAAGCCATCTCCAAAAATATATCTTGAATCTACCCATGCCTCTTTTATTTCTCTGCACCAGTGGCATGCCAGTGACCACTATCTCTTACCAGATTACCACAACCACCCTCTCCCTGATCTCCCTTCCACCATCGCCCTACTCCAATCCACTAGATATGTGGACACAAAAGTAATCCTAACACATATTTTGAACCAGTAATTTCCTTTCCTAAAATCCTTCTGTAACTTCCTGTTTCACTTAGAATAAAATCCAAACTATTTAGCCTTCCCACAATGTCTTACAATATCAAACCCCCACATATGTCTCACCACTGTTCACCTTGCTCTGAGACCTCCGGTCACTACTCCTGTAGCTCATC
Organism: Anoura caudifer; assembly: GCA_004027475.1. NCBI lineage: Eukaryota > Metazoa > Chordata > Mammalia > Chiroptera > Phyllostomidae > Anoura > Anoura caudifer. The sequence goes on along the minus strand of PVKU01013114.1, from coordinate 28,745 downwards.
AAGCTCTTTTCCACCTCAGGAAATTTGCATATGCTACAGGTATATGGATACCTGTAGCATGGATAAATTCCAGATATATTTTTGGAGATGGGCTGCAGAACATAAGAGAAAGGGGAGATTCAAGGATAACTCCTGTTTAGTCTTCCTTTCACTACTCACATGACTCTCTACATGGCTAGCTCCTCATTTTTTAAATCTCAGCTGGCCCTGAACATCACTGATCTCAAGCCTGTTGACACTATGATGCTGCCCCCTGCCACTGCATATGCCTTCTATTAGGACTGGTGAAACTTCCAGCACAGAAGCAAATACAGAAGGAACAGCCCTGCCGGGTGATGTGGCACAGTAAGGCTCCAGGTCACTGCTGTAGCAGATATTATTTAAAGAGTCATCAACAAATAGTAACCCCCAAAACAGACTATCCTTACTGTACCACTATACATAATTTTCTTGGCTCTGAACTCCCAACCAGCCCCCAAAAAGGCCATGTAATCTATTCCATTCTGATAAACATTCTTATAAACAGTCAAAAATAATAAATTTTAAAGTCACTTTTAGTTTAAACCTTCTTCCTCTTCAGTAAAATTCAATTACTGTCTCAGTCACCATTCGCAGCTCAAAGGTTTGTTTTTGAGTTTTCTCCCTGGTACCCTCTTCACTCTAAACTCCTAGAGGAAACAGCTCACTGCTTCCTGGCAGCAAGTCAGTAAAGACAAGGAGAGTCTGCTTATAAGAAACAGTTTGTGCAGCTGGTTCACAGTCCCGTTTCTTCTGGCCCTGGCTGCTGGCATCCCCATTGATCTGGCTTCTGGTGCTGGTGACATCCAGCCACTGGCTCCATTGTACAGGAGGTTTGATGGTTGCTGATCATCGAGCTGGGCAGTATTTTTTCAACTGTTTAGTATCAGGAGAAAGGCTGCACTTTGCAGTTCAACTCACAGCTGGTTGACTACTCCACAGCCTCTCTGTGTGAGTCCAGTCTACAGCCCCAGATATTTTCTTTATCCTGCTCTAGACCTCCAAGAAAAGTATTAATATCAACAATGACAGGCTCAGCTCCAAAGGAATCTAGGGCCTCTTTGCCTTCTTCTGACAGGAAATGTACTCTGCCAATTTTCTACTGTGCACCCAATTGCAGAATTTGGTCATGCCTATATATTCTGCTTCTCAGCAAGCTCCAGACATGAAGATACCACCAGTGCCCATATTAAATACCCCCAATTCTAAATGAGAATTTGTTTGGGAGTCTAATATCAGGGCATGATAGGGTAGATAGAACATTCTCCTCTCCTTTCATGAGGTTGTGGGAAAGCAGAAAGCCCCTAACATTAATTTTCCATAAACTCTCCCAGACACAAAAATCTCCATCTTTCACCCACTTCCTTAGATATCCTCTTTTGAAGTGAACAGTCACATTTTCTCACAACTGGAAAGGTCTACATCCTGTCTAGACATTGCCTTTGTCCTCAGAGATCCTGAATGAAAAATGATTGTGAAAAAAGGGAAAACAAACTTGGTATTGTATTTTAATGTCTGAAGTTATCACCATGAATAAATGAGCAGTATTTGTCTCATATCCCCTGTCAAAGTTTGAGACTACTATTTAAAATCTAAAACCAAAAGCACAATGATAAAATTCATGCTTATTTTAAGTGCTAAAGAGCTATGCTGGTCAGGCAGGAAAAAAACTTCTGATCTTATAAAGCATTCTTGGAAAACATTTATTGATTACAGAAGTGAGAGTAAGTTGACATCAACCTTAAAAGCATGTTTTATGTTGATTACAAAGGCAGAAATTTGATGTCAGCCTTAAAAGTGTGTTCACTGGAGTGAGGCCACTACCCATTAGTGATTATTGTCACTAATCAATGACAGGTTTAAAACCAGTTCTAGCCCTATCATAGCTGCAGAATTGTCAATATTTTTCTAGGACTGTGGAGATTTTTATTTGTTTATTTATTTTTTACCTTCAATCTCCTTTTGATCCTCTCTCAGCCAAAACTGCAGGAGAGATCACCAAGAATGTCCAGATTTCTCCCATCACTGCTGATTCTCTGGGGAATTATTGTTTAATTTGCGGAGGCCTAATTTTCAGTTTGAGTGATTATCAGCACGGTTTCATCTCTATCAGTTTTTAGATCATCTGTTAGGAGAGTGGTGTGTGGAAGCACTCAACACTCTGGCTAATAAACATGGCATTACTATGAAGAAAACAAGAATGACTGAAGTATTATAAGAAGGCACTCTAGAACCATGATCTATGATTTCCCACCTGGACTAAGAAAACAAGACTCAACAACTCCTTAAAATCTATCTTAGATGGTCAGGTTGCCTTTTAATTTTGCTTAGATATAGATTGTTTCACCACCACCCCCCACCCCGTGTTAATCCAGGTACAAAATAAAGTTTTAATAGTGGTGCATATTCTCCATTGGCTGACCAAAAGAGAATGCAAGGCTATTACTTCATCTGTAATAATTTTGTTAATGTTTATTCCACTGGATTATTTACAAAGTTGGGGGCAAATTTTGAGACCATCTGGATTATTCAATTCCTATGACTGGAATCACCATGTCCTAAAAGACTCTTGGGAGAGTTACTACCCCTAGTAAAAATGTTATCCCTTTAGATACTTTTAAGAAGATATAATCTATTAAAGCTACAGGGGAGTCATTCAATAGGAATGATCTAATAGCTACATAGAACAATTAGTCAATTACTTGGTAGTACCAACTTCTGAGTTGGTATTGAAAAGCCTGATTTCCACACAGGTAAAAGAATCCAATAGCCTATAAGAGATGAATTCAACCTTATAACTGTAGGCTTATTTCCTTTAAGTTTGTCATTAGAGTCCCTATTATATTCCGAGAACATCTGTAACCCCTGCTTGCAGTAGAAAGACAGTTTCCTTTATTTATACATTTTCTTAAAAAGATAATCATCACAGGTAAGGCTAGTACAACACACCTTTATATCAATCTTTAAATTGGTTGCAATGCCTTGGGAGAGCTGAGTTATAGAGTTATGGTAATAATCATCCCTTGACTCATGTACATTATTATTGGAGTAGAAGAACTATGATATTCTGAGCTCTTAATATTTGACAAAGGAGGCAAAAACATACAATGGGATAATGGCACAGGGAAAATTGGACCAATATGTGCAAAAAAATTAAATTAGACTACCTTCTTACACAATACACAAGAATAAACTTAAAATGGATTAAAGACTTAAATGTTAGACTCAAAACTATAAAAATCCTAGAAAAAATCATAAACAATACAATTTTAGACATTTCTCATAGCAATATTTTTTTCTGATATGTCTCCTTGGACAAGAGAAACAACAGAAAAAATAAACAGCAGCCAGTGAGGCATAGCTGGCTGGTGCATCATTGTGTAACTGAAAGGTTGTTGTTTCAACTCCTGGTCAGGGTACGTACCTAGGCTGCGGGTCCCATACCCAGTCCGGGCAGATATGGGAGGCAACCAACTGATGTTTCACTCTTATATCAATGTCTCTGTCTCCATTCCTCTCCCCCTTCCCTCCCTCTAAAAGCAATGAAAAACCTTGGTCAATCTGGCTCAGTTGGTTGGAGCATCATCCTGTAAACTGAAAGTTTGTGGGTTTGATTCTCAGTCAGGGCACAAGCCTGGGTTGCGGGTTCTGTCCCCAGTTGGGGTGCAGATGAGAGGCAACTGATCAATGTTTCTCATATCAATGGTCCTCTCCCTCTCTCCCTCCCTTCTCCTCTCTCTAAAATCAATGAGCATGTCTTTGGGTGAGGATTTAAATAGATAAATAAATAATTTTAATTATTTTTAAAGTTTGAAAAATAAAAGCAATGAAAAAGATGTTTTCAGTCAAGGATTAAAATAAATAAATAAATATAACTACATCAAACTAAAAAAATTTTGCACAGCAAAGGAAACCATCAACTAAAAGAAAAGACAACCCACTGAATATGAGAACATATTCCTTCATACATCTGATAAGGGTTGATATCTAACATTTACAAAGAATTTATAAAACTCAACACCAAAAAAATCCAATTAAAAAGTGGACAAAGAATTTGAATAGACACTTCTCCAAAGAGGATGTATAGATGGCCAATAAACATACGAAAAAATGCTCGCTGTCATTAATCATCAAGGAAATGCAAATTAAAACCCCAGAGATATCACCTTACACCTACCAGAATGGCCAACATCAATAAGTCAACAAACAAGTGTTGGCGAAGATGTGGGGAAAGGGGAACCCTTGTGCACTGTTGGTGGGAATGTGGTATGGTACAGCTACTGTGGAAAGCAGTACGGAGTTACCTTAAAAAATTAAAAATGGGCCCTGGCCAGTGTGGCTCAGTTCCTTGGAGCATCAGCCTATACACCAAAGAGTTTGGGGATCTGATTCCTGGTCAGGGCACATATTTGCACCTAGGCTGCACGTTCTGTTCCCAGTCAGGCATGTATGAGTGGCAACAAACCAATATTTCTCAAGTCAATGTTTCTCTCTACCTTCTTTCCTCCCCCTCTATAATAAACAAACATATTTTTAATTAAAAATAGAACTGCTTTATGACCCAGGAATTCCACTCCTGGAAATTTATCTGAATAAACCTGAAACAATAATTTGAAAGAATATATGCACCTCATATTCATTGCAGCATTATTTACAATAGCCAAGATTTGAAAGCAGCCCAAGTGTCCATCAGTAGATGAGTGGATAAAAAAGTTGTGGTACATTTACACAATGAAATACTACTTGACTCTAAAAAAGAAAGAAATCTTATGCTTTGCAACAGCATAAATTGACTTGGAGAGCCTTATGCTAAGTAAAATAATCCAGTCAGGAAAGATGAGTACCATATGATTTTACTTATAAGTGGAATCTAATAAACAAAATAAATTAACAAGCAAAATAGAGACAGGGTCATAGACAGCAGTCTGACAGCTGTTGAGAGGGGTTGAGGAGTTGAGGGGTAAAGGGATTAAGCAAAGAAGTAAACAAAGAGAGGAAAAACTCATGGACATGGACAATAGTGTGGTGATTGCTGGGGAAGGCAGTGAGGAGGTGGAGGGCATGGGGTGATAAATTGTGATGGAAGACTTGACCGGGGTGGAGAACACACAATACAATGTATAGATTGTGTGTTGTGGAATTGTGCACCTGAAACCTGTATAATTTTACTAACCAGAGTCAGCCCAATAAATTCAATATAAAGGAAAAAAATTAAAAAGAAATATGATAAATTAACTCAGAAATCTATAAACTTAAACCAATAAAGAAAAAATATGACAGAATTTTTTATCAGATAGTTGTGACAATAGAGATATAATTGCTGTTTTGTACCAGCTCTAACTTCTAACAATTTACACCATACTCAGGAAGAAAGTGAAAACATTTTGGAATGCTCGAATTGATGACTCCTTAAGAGGTAAGGTAGTATGACTGACAGCCTGAGACTATTATCCCCTTGATCTGTGTCTTCAGCAGGTACGAAGTATATAAGCCCAAAATAGTCACCCTTGCCTTAGAGGTGAATGGGGGAAAGCACATTGAAAAGATGTGGCCCTACTGGTTGAGAGGCTACATCTTTCTTCAAAGGCATTTAGGTTCAGCTCTAGAAATAGTAAAAATTATCATGAATGAATGGAAAGGGTCATTAAGTAATTTAATTGAATTTATTGGGGTGACATTGGTTCACAAAACCATACAGGTTTCAAGTGTACAACTCAACAAAACATCATCTGCACACTGCCTCATACACTCATTGCTCCAAACAAAGTCTCCTTCTGTCCCCATTTATCTCCACTTAGACCACCTCCACCGACCCCCACCTTCCTTTCCCTCTGGCTACCACCATACTGTAGTCTGAGTCTATGTGATAGATAGATGATAGGATAGATAGATAGATAGATAGGTAGATAGATAGATGATAGATAGATAGATGATATAAAACATATTTTTGTTTAATTCCTTCATCTTCTTTTACCCATCCCAAAACTCCCTTCCCTTCTAACAGCTTTCAGTTTTTTCAGTGTATCTATGCCTCTGTACAAATTGCATTAAATAGAGAAGCTACACTCATTCTCTTCCACTCTAACCTGTGTATGGTGGGGGATATATTGATTCAGCATGAACTGAAGGGCTCCATGTACGATTCCAGGTGTACTTGACAAGAACAGTAAATCCGTCTTTTGGACAACAAATTACTCTTCTCTGACATAAGGCCTTTATAGACAAGAAGCTAACACCCACAGCAAGCAAAACCAAAGGCATGTTTTTACCCTTTAGAGATTTTGTAAAATATACTTTATTGAAATGGGACACTTGTCCCATTTCCCCCACCTTTATTCCCTTCTCCTTGCACACCCCTTCTACCCACATTCCCCCTTTTAATTCATGTCCATGGGTCATACATATAAATTCTTTGGCTACTACATTTCCTATACTATTCTTAATCTCTCCGTCTATTTTCTACCTACCATTTATGCTACTTATTCTCTGTACCTTTTCCCCTGTCTCCCCCTCCCACTCCCCTGCTAATAACCCTTCATATGATCTCCATTTCTGTTATTCTGATCCTGTTCTATTGTTTGCTTAGTTTGTTTTTATTTTTGTTTTAGGTATGGTTAATAGCTGTGAGTTTGTTGTCATTTTACTATTAATATTTTTTATCTTCTTTTTCTTAGATAAGTCCCTTTAACATTTCATTTAATAAGGCCTGGGTGATGATGAATTCATTTAACTTGACCTTATATGAGAAGCATTTTATCTGTCCTTCCATCCTAAATGATAGCTTCGCTGGATAGAGTAATCTTAGCTGTAGGTCCTTGCCTTTCATGACTTGGAATACTTCTCTCCAGTCCTTTCTTGCCTGCAAGGTTTCTTTTGAGAAATCAGCTGATAACCTTATGGGAACTCCTTTGTAGGTAACTGTCTCCTTTTCTCTTGCCATTTTTAAGATTCTCTCCTTATCTTTAATCTTGGGTAATGTAATTATGCTGTGCTCTATTGTGTGCTTCCTTGGGTCCAACTTCTTTGGGACTCTCTGAGCTTGCTATTTCCTTTCTGGAAGTCTATTTCCTTTGCCAGATTGGGGAAGTTCTCCTTCATTATTTGTTCAAGAAAGTTTTCAATTTCTTGCTCTTCCTCTTCTCCTTCTGGCATCCCTATGATTCAGATGTTGGAATGTTTAAAGATGTCCTGGAGGTTCCTAAGCCTCTCCTCATTTTTTTGAATTCTTGTTTCTTCATTCTGCTCTGGTTCAATGTTTCTTTCTGCCTTCTGCTCCAAACCATTGATTTGGGTCCTGGTTTCCTTCCTGACACTGTTAGTTCCCTCTACATTTTCCTATATTTCAGTTTTCATAGCCTTCATTTTTTTCCTCTAATTTGCTACCATATTCAACCAATTCTGTGAGCATTCTGACTACCAGCACTTTGAGCTCTATACCTGATAGGTTGGCTATCTCTTCGTCGCTTAGTTACATTTTTTCTGGAGCTTTGGTCTGTTCTTTCATTTGGGCCATTTTCTTTTGTCTCAGTGCATCTGTTATGTAGTGAGTGGTGGAGCCTTAGGTGTTCACCAGGGCAGAGAAACCCACATCACTGCTGTGTGATACTGTATGTGGGGGAGGGGCTGAGAGGGAACAGTGCTGCTTGCTCTTTACTCTGTGGGTTTTCAGTCACTTCCCCCACTACCCACAAGCAAATTGGGCTCTTCTGGTGCTGATTCCCAGGTGTGTGGGTTTGTGTATGTCCTAAGACCCAGTGGGTCTCTCCAAGGAACTCTCCTGTAAGGCTGGGAGTTTCTCTCACTGCTACCTCAACCCCCACAGGTGTTTTCAGTCAGAGGCTTTGAGGCTTTATTTCCCCACACTGGAACCCTGGGTTGTGCAGTCTATCTCACTCTCCAGTTTTTCCACCAAATGTGGGACCACCCAGTGCACCAGCTGCCACCTTGCCACGAGTCCTCTCCACCCAACTGCCCATCTTTGCCCCTCCTACCAATCTGGATGGATGTTTCTTCTTTTAACTCCTTGGTTGTTGGACTTCCATACAGTTTGATTTTCTGTCAGTACTGGTTGTTTTTTGTTTTTTAATTTGTTGTCTTTCTTGTGGTTGCTTGGGGAGGCACACTATGTCTACCTACACCTCCCCTTTAAAGATTTGAATCTTACTAATGCTTCTTTCTTTGAGCGCATACTACAAGGTATATAAACCATAAGCCAAACAACCAAAGAAAGAGAAAAACTAGTAGTTTGCTTGTAGAACTCTGATGGGAACTGCCTTGCCTGGTTTCAGAAAGTGTAACCCCTATGGCTAAGGCTGAGTAAAAGACCTTGGGACCATAAACTACTAAGGAGACAAAGCTTATCTTCCCAGTTGGGGTGCCACCTCTGCCCCCTTTATTTCACCCTGCTTGGCCCCTGGAGGATGGGTGGATAGTCAATGATGGGTAAGATTCCTCAAGGGAGGGATGACCTAAGACAGGCATGCTCACAAACGGGCTGTCAGGGAAGGACTTGGGGGACTGTAGAAAAAAGGGGTGATGGACCCTCACCCCTGAGCTTTGACATAGCCTGAGTCCTCATTCTGTCTGCAAGAAGTCTCCTAATCTCTTGGCTGCCTTACTTCTCCCACCTGATTTAAGCCTGAAACAATGCCAGAGGTGGGTGTGGCCCTGGTGCTCGAATGCGTGATCCCCTGGGGCAATCAGGCCTAAGAAAGAATGTATAAAATTTTGTGAAACCTGCTTTGCTAAGAATGCCCTCGATTGTCTGATAAGGGTCCAAGCATAAAATGTGTTTGTTTTCCAAAGTTTTATGGGTTCTTTAGCTATGTGACCCTCGATCAGAATAAGCCCTCATAGTTCTTTGAATGTTACCTATTGTTTGATCATTACTGCCTGACAATGATTGATGAGCTTTATCTGTATTCCTGTGCAAATTGAACCTAATAAAAGTCCATTGAGGAAAAGGCTCAAGACGCTTCTCCTTTGAGAGATTGGCCACCTTTCCTCCCCTAGAGGATCATGTCTTGGTAGACTAATTCTCACCCACAACAGCTGGCAGGGGGGCTCTGTTAGACAAAGCTCCCCCACAGAACTTGATTAATTTTTTAATTTAACAAACAATAAACATCTATTTCTTGCCAAGCATGTTAGGAAATTTTTTTTAAGTAAAATCAATCTGACCTGGCTGGTGTGGCTCAGTGGACTGAGCGCCAGAATGGAAAGAAAAGGGTCTTGGTTTGATTCCCAGTCAGGGCACATGCCTGGGTTGCAGGCCAGGTCCCCAATAGGGGACATCTGAGAGGCAACTACACATTAAGGTTTCTCTTCCTCTCTTTCTCCCTCCTTTCCCCTCTCTCTAAAAATAAATCAATAAAATCTTTTTAAAATCAATCTGAAAATTAAATGGTATTTCCAACTAAATCCCTCCAGAATTTTGTTTTAGAACTGAAGGAACTAGAGAATGTTAGGAACAGTTGTTCTCTAAAGGATACCCAAAACAGGGTGCTCCCAAGAAAGAGAATGTGGTTGCTCTCACTGTCTCTTGCTTAACCCATTAATTAAATTTCAAATTTGTGTCCCTACCTCTTATCCATTATCTTCTCTCAAATCCATTTTTCCCATCCTGTCACAGACATCTTTCTTAAAAAGCCAATCTCAGCTTCTCACGTCCTCTTCTTTTCTTCCCTCAATAATCCTATAGAAAATCCAAAATTTTTATCATGGCTTTCTGAAGCCTTCTATCATCTGACTCTGACTCATCTTTCTAGTCTTATCCCCTCCTTTGCAAAGGCTAGAATATCTCCCCAAGCCACAAATTAGAAAAAGTTTGAAAATGCAATTAATTTGGTTATAACTTCAGATTGCTGTGGCAGCTGGGATAATAATATGGTAGCCCTTTCCCAGAAAATCTTGTCAAAACCCCAAAGGAACCAATGGTTAGACTCTGATCCAAAATATAGCCCTTAAATTAAGAAGCATTCTCATTGCTATGAGCAGTGGGATTTTTTTTTTAGAAAAGCTACTTGGAATATTATTTGTACCACGATGAAGGAAACTCAGGCCAGCCTTTTAATGAACATCATAAAAATCTGCTGAGAATAAGCAGTGACTATAAACCCTTATCAGTACTTCCCCGGGTTGGGATAGTGTAATGGTTCAAAATGGACCCTGGGGTCTTGTGCTGCCATTGTTCTCTCTGAATGGTCCCCTTATTTGTGGGGACAATCATAAATAAATTTCTAGGTAGACAATCTGGCTTGGGCTTGGAAAAAGGAGATGAGAGCATGCTGCTTTCCTTTCTGGCATGCCTACCACCTGGTCTGGACCCCTTCTGCTGCTCTGTGCCAGACCTGCCATACAGTACACCATGCATCACCTTCTCTCTTTATCTCCCTTGCATCCACCCAGTGTGATTCACAGTTTCTCAGTGCCCTACTCCCAGCTAGAAGTTGATTCGGTTATCAGCTTCTCAAGTGCTCCCCTATAATAGATTATACATCCACACCCTTTGCCAAGTCACTTTGCAGTGCCCTCCCATGGTGGGTAAAATATGTTTTCCTGGCCTTTTGATACTGACATTGCTGTGCTCAATAAATGTTAGTGGATGTGACATAAACAGATACCTTACATGTGACTTCATAGCTTGGCTTTTGCTTTTGTACTCCTTTGATTGGCCATGAGAGAAATAACACCCTGATAGCTGCTGGCCATAGGAGAATGAGAACAGTTGGGTAGCAGATATAAATGCAACTGATCCCAGCCAAACACAGCAGAGCCACACCAACCCACAGCCCCATGAACAAAACTATATCAATGTTTGTGTTGTAAGACAATGAGTTTTTGAGATGGTCTGTTATTAAGAATTATTGTGACAAGAACTGAATAATACACTATCTAATAAACTAGTTTTCATGAAGGCAATAATGATCGATATTGCCTTTCATATGCCAGGTTTGCATCTATGTAAGGGGAACAAGAAGAACCTAATTCAAATGATTATAGTGAGAAATAAAAGAGATAACAATTGCAAAGTACTTAGGTAGGGACTGGCCCACCAAAAAAACAAAAAACAAAAACAAAAACAAACCATAGATTATTTCATTAATCTGTTATCTACCCAAATTTACTTGTACTTTCAGATGTTTCCCCCACACAGGATAGTTAAATTTATAAGTACAGTTTCTACTTGAGACCTCTTAGGTATTCTTTACCCATTAAGCCACAATATCTGATTGGGAAGGCCCAAAAGACAGAAAGATTTAGGGATAGATTCCTGCAAGAGTGGACAGAAAACACAAGATCATTTACTCAGAAAACTTTGGAGGCAAATATACCTGGGAGAACCAACATCCAGGCCAAACAGTCTCTCATAAGATAATTAGCTTGACCAAAATCCAATAGTTTTAACCGTACCCTGACTAACACAGCCAAGATAAGCCTTAATAAGTTCTTCCTAGCACTAAGCATTTGCCTCCAACACAGCCTCTGATTTGAGTCCCAACTTTTCAAAGTTGACCTTTGAATGAAGCCTTACTATACCGTAGGAACATAGAGGGACTCAATCAGATATAGCACTGATTCCTTCAGGGCCCTTAGTAAAGGAATCTATTTCTTTCACTAAATTCTGACTAAATATGACTGTCAAAGCCAAAATGCTTCCCACAGAAAACTTGCCCTTTTCTTTTTCTAAACGTTTCACATGATTTGAACAAAACCACTTCATGCTGTTACACAGTAGTTTTACCTGTAGTGTTTTAAAATATGACAGCACTTTAACACAGAGAAATGAATCTCTAATGTTGAACTTGGAAATAATATGTCAAGTAAATAGTGGAGAGAGATTTGAGAGAGAGAGGAGCTTTACAAGGCCTGGAAAATCACAGCAAATATATATCCCCTTATTTTATATACTAACCAAGACAGAAAGGATGGCTGAATCAGGACAAATCTGCAGAAGGATTTCAATTGGTTTCTAAAGAACCTGAAAAGTATGCTGTAATTATTTGTCTTAGAAAAAGTAATAGGTCAAAATGTGAGTAGCTTTTAATCGCTCATTGAACATCAATGTTCTGAGTCCTGCTTACATGAATATCTGTCTATTCTGAAAGAATCTAATGTTTTCTACAAAAAATGGAAAGATGTTTATTGGACACCTACTGTGTACCCTGTTAAAGGACTTACAATATTATAACACAGGTACAGGTCCAGTTTCATGAGCATTTGACAAGTGCAATCACGTACAGCCCTGTTCTTAGAGGGCCCTGCACTTACTTAAAAGCTCTGCTGTTGTGCCCTGGCCAGGTGGCCCAGTTGTTTAGAGTGTCATCCCATACACCAAAAGGTTGCGGGTTCAATTCCCATTCAGGGCACATACCTAGGTTGTGGGTTTGATTCCCAGTCAGAGCAAAAGGAAGCAGCTGATCCATATTTCTTCCTCACATTGATGTTTCTCTCTTCTTTCTCCCGCCCTTCCTCTCTCTCTAAAAGAAGTGAAAAGAAAAATGTCCTCAGGTGAGGATAAAAATTAAATAAATAAATAAATAAATACTCTGTTGGAACTATCTTAAAATTTTTAATAATTTTATCTTTGATAATGTGTTTTTTGTTTGTTTTTTCAGCATGTGTTTTATAAGTGAAGTCCAGTATGGCAATGGAGTATGCATATGAGCAGAGTCATGAATGTATGTCTCAGCTATAACTTGCCACTCACTCCAAGTTATCCAAACAAGCTTCTGCCACATGCTTATCTGGGTCTCACTAAAATCCAAAACATAGTTGGTCCACCAGAATCCTGTGGTCATATTCCGTACAACATATCTGTAACTGAGAAAGCAGGATCATTGACAGATCAGAGTCCATACTTTACCCTTTGAACCAGGACTTATTTGGTACAAAAAAAAAAAAAGAAGGTAATGGTACTCTATGAAATGTGAAGGACTAAGGAACACTACCATATGCTTTCTTTACCATGTCACTTCCCAGTACCACTAATGCTGAAAATGATGACATAGAAAAAATGGGGAGAATGATAAGGCAACCCACACTCAGGTTCACTGCACTCCTTCTTCCTTCCTCATCAGTAAGCTGAAGATAGAGAATGTTGGTGGAATGTGCATATGTAAACAAATAAAATAAAAAGTTTGTTTTGCTCAGTTTTTCCCCACTATTCTGGTAAGACTGAAATATATATACATATATGAGCTATGAAATGCTGCTGATTCCACATACAAGTTAAATGCCCTTACTTTTGCATTTACAATTATATATTGTAAATACATGTTGGCATTATACAATAGAAAAATAAATGGTAAAATTTATGGTAATAATTTAAATTTTTTATTTTTCTATGCTTATAATGATCACATCATTATAAATAATAAAATATTTATAAAGGAAAAAAGCTTTATATATCAGTACTTTTAACGGCACTTTTTTACTGGCATTTTCCTTTTGCCATGAGCCCCCACAAATTATGTAGCTACCCTTGAGTAAGTACTATTATCCTTGATTTACAAATTGAAAAAATTAGTCAGTGAGATTTAGTAGCTTTCCCAAGACCACAGAACTAGTGAGTGGCAGACACCAGATTCAAACATAAGTCTGACTCCAAAAATATTGTTCCTCTATCATTCCATATTGAACGCAAACTACTGCTGGAAAAGGGCCCAAGAAAACCTACAGTCCTGAGGCTGAATCTGATCTTCAACTCTTGCTCAGGTAGATTTGTTTGGAGCAAAATTTGGATTAAGACCTATCCCACATACCAAAAAAAGTAGCTGTAAAGTTAAGGCAGCTGTTTAAAGAAACTTCTTCTAGCATTGTTTTCACCAACCTGTGATTTGATCTCTCAGCTTAGCAGGTCCACTTGAGATCCTCAATTCAAATATAAGTTCATCATGCTCAGTTGTCAAATAACCTTCAATTTTTTCTCAAACTCTTTCTAAACCCCATATATATCTCTATCCCATAGGTTGAGTCACATGGATATATTCCATTTAATTTTTTTTTCTGAAGATGTTTCAAATTTCCATGAAGGATAGTGAAGTGTTCAATGTAGAAACCAGTGCAAATTTTGGTAAACTTGTTGACAGACAAAACACTCTAAGGAATGTTCTGAACATTATTTTCATTACAAAAGAAGACAATTTTCAAAGTGCTTGAGGGACTGTAATATGTCTACTGATACTCCCAGCTGTTTTACTAAACTGGTTTGTCTGTTCTAAAATCCAAGTGAGGCTCAGGTTTTCAAAATGTACATGCTTCTGTATTCCACAACATTCTAAAAATGAACAATCTACTCCACTAAGACTCTTGCTACAGTTTTTGTCAAACTCAGCTTTATTTTCACAGACTCTTGCATCTTTAGCTTCATCAATCTTTTTCTCAGCTGGAACTACATGACAAAGGTCCATATCCTGAATGGAGTCCAATAAATGGACAACATGGGGCTCTGGGGTGATTGATTTCAGATGTTTGAGCACATGCTCTTCGCACTGGTGAACTGCATCCAGAAGATTATTTATTTTACTGATCAAAGCTAAACTATTATCATGAAGGTGACACAAGGAGAGCAAAGCACTCAAACTTCCTGTGAGTTGTCCATAGTTCATCATGACTTCTGTACCTTCTTTATAACCTTGATTGAAACCTTGTTTTTGTTTTCTTAATATATTTTATTGATTATGCTATTACAGTTGTCCCATTTTCCCCCTTCACTCCCCTACACCCTGCAGACCCCCTCCCACCCACGTTCCCCCCTTTAGTTCATATCCATGTGTCATAAGTTCTTGGCTTCTACATTTCCCATACTATTCTTACCTTCCCCGTGCCTATTTTCTACCTACCGTCTATGCTACTTATTCTTTGTACTTTTCCCCCTCTCTGCTCCCCCCACTCCCCTGTTGATAACCCTCCATGTGATCTCCATTTCTTTGCTTCTGTTCCCATTCTAGATCTTTGCTTAGTTTGTTTTTGTTTTTGTTTCAGGTGTGGTTGTTAATAATTGTGAGTTTGCTGTCATTTTACTGTACATGTTTTTTATCTTCTTCTTCTTAGATGAGTCCCTTTAACATTTCATATAATAAGGGCTTGGTGATAATGAACTCCTTTAACTTGACCTTATCTGAGAAGCACTTTATCTTCCCTTCCATTCTAAACGAAAGCTTTGCTGGATAGAGCAATCTTGGATGGAGGTCTTTGACTTTCATGACTTGGAATATTTCTTTCCAGCCCCTTCTTGCCTGTAATTTCTCTTTTGAGAAATCAGTTGACAGTCTGATGGGAACTCCTTTGTAGGTAACTCTCTCATTTTGTCTTGCTGCTTTTAAGATTCTCTCCTTTTCTGTAATCTTGGCTAATGTAATTCTGATGTGCCTTGGTGTGTTCTTCCTTGGGTCCAACTTCTTTGGGACTCTCTGAGCTTCCTGGACTTCCTGGAAGTCTATTTCCTTAGCCAGAATGGGGAAGTTCTCCTTTCTTATTTGTTCAAGTAAGTTTTCCACTTGTTGCTCTTCTTCTTCCCCTTCTGGTACCCCTATAATTCAGATGTTGTAATGTTTAAAGATGTCCTGGAGGTTCCTAAGTCTCTCCTCATTTTTTTGAATTCTTATTTCTTCATTCTTTTCTGATTGGATGTTTCTTTCTTCCTTTTGGTCCACTCCATTGATTTGAGTCCCAGTTTCCTTCCCATCACTATAGGTTCCATGTACATTTTCCTTTATTTCACTTAGCATAGCCTTCATTTTTTCATCCAATTTGCAACCAAATTCAACCAATTCTGTGAGTATCCTGATTACCAGTGTTTTGAACTGTGCATCTGATAGGTTGGCTATCTCTTTGTCACTTAGTTGTATTTGTTCTGGAGCTTTGATCTGTTCTTTCATTTGGGCCATGTTTTTGTCTTGTCATGACTGTTATGTAGTGAGTGATGGTGCCTCAGGTGTTCACCAGGGCAAGGCAACCCAGTCACCGGGTTGTGACTCTGTATGTGGGGCCAGGGTCCAAGATGGAACAATGGCACTTGCTCCACCCTCTGCCAGTTTTCAATCACTTCCCCCACTACCCATAAGCAAATTAGGCCCTTCTGGTGCTGATTCCCAGGTGGGTGGGGTTGTGTATGTTCCAGGACCCTGTGGGTCTCTCCAACAAACTCTCCTGTGAGGCTGGGAGTTTCTGCTGACACCTCAACCCCGATGGGTGTTTTCAATTGGTGTTTTGAGGCTTTATTTCCCCAAGCTGGTGCCCTGGGTTTCAGGGTCTGTCTCACTCCCCAGTTTTGCCTGGTTTATCTGCACATGAATGTGGGACTGCCCAGCTGCCTTGGGCTCCATGCCCCTCCGCAATCCACTGCCTCGATGAGTCCGCCTGCTACCACCCTGTATGCCCAGGGTCTGCCAGCTTCCCTGCTGCTCAAGCCCTCTCTGTCCCAGCTCCCCAAACTCCACCCCTCCTACCAATCTGGATGAATGTGTCTACTTTAACTCCTTGGTTGTTGGACTTCCATACAGTTCAATTTTCTGTCATTTCTGGTCATTTTTTTTTGTTTCTAAATTGTTGTTGTCCTTATTTTGGTTGCGTGAGGAGGCACAGTGTATCTACCTACACCTCCATCTTGGCCAGAAGTCTGATTGAAGCCTTGTTGAAGAGTAACTGCTTTGTCAGCTTCTAGTCCATCTCTATAGCCTTCCTGCAAATTCAGTGTGGACAGGGATTTTTTTTTTTTTGTACTGCATCTCCTTTGATGCCACAATGCTGAAAAGATGCTCAATCAAAGGATATCCCAGCCTCAGATACAGCATTTCAAGGGACCACCCCGCTCCACACCCTCCACGCTGCTTTACTTTGACTCGTCTCCACATGTGGCTCTGCCATTCTCGCTCCACCAGGAGTGACTAGTCTACTTCCTTGTCAAACACTTCCCCCTCCTTTCCACTGCCTGCCCATTTAATTTTTTATATGGGTCATGATTACCAACTAGATGGCCCAAAGAATCACAGTGATATAACTGCAATCCAAATTTTTTAATACTTTTTTCCCAATTCATCTTCTTGCCTAATATTTCATAAGCATCCTATTGTCCATAAGACCTTGGGCCTCCAACAATTTACCTTCTGGCTTAAGGAGGCATTCTCCTAGATTCACAGCAACATGTCCTAAGCCATCTCTCTCTCACCTTTCCTAGTAGCATTTACAAAGTCTGAGTTGGCAAGCATATAAACTAATAATTAAGGGATCACTGTTCTTTGCTACCTGTAAGTGGTCAGTGAGAGAGTTATCTTTTTTACTACAAGTTTTTATAAGGCTAGAAAATACAATTTAGGATAAAGATCTTTTCTCCTCTTCAAATAGAAGTTACTATTCATTTATTCAAGGTATTTTGTTCTTACATGTATGTACATATTGAATTTTTCCCTGTAGAATTGTGGAGCTGCTGCCAAAGCTGGAAATGTGAGATATTTGTGTCAAAAATTTTATCACAGCAACTGTGCCTTTGAGATTTTCAAAGAAATGGATATATTTTATGGCTATTTCTAGACATAGAACACAAATCTGCTGTCAAGAAAATTTCCTCTAAGAATGATGCAGCAAAGATGTTACTGTCAGAAAAACAATAAATTCTTCAATGACAATAATTTCCATAATACATTTCTGAAAGTGTAGAAATAACACTACATAAATATTCTTACTTAAAAACTTGAGAAGACATGCATAAACATAAATTGTATTAATAGGTAAAAATTGCTCTACATGAAATCTTGAAAAATATTCCTTATGATATTTAAATCCATGGAGTTTCACCGCTAGCCAAAGAACAAAGTGAAAAGTGCAAGATGCAAAGACACACAAAGACCAGAGACTTTAGACCAAACCTAAATGTAGTATATAGTCATAAAATGTTTTAAATAAGAGCAAAATTATTATTTTTTTCTTGTGCCAAAAACTGCTCATCTGGTCTCCATTCCCAAGGAAAACTAAAAGCAAATGATGTTTTTACTTAAAGTATGGAGTCTGACAAATTATAATTCAATTATATTTTAATTTAAAGAAGCATAAAGTATATAAATACAATATGATGAATAGGGTGTTTGTGATGTTGTGATATTGGTATTGAAATAGCCAGCTTTCTAAGAATCCCCCAGTAATCATTGCCCCCTGGTACTTCTCATACCCATGCCCTTAGGTGGTCTTCTCCCACACTAAATCATGGCTAGCCTGTGTGACAACAACTGCAGAAATAAAAGACATTGCCACTTCAGCCTTGTCCTATCTTGGATTACCAACCCTGCAGAATGCCAGTCACCATGTCATGAAGACATTCAAGCAGCCTTGAGAGTTAAGAGGTCTCATAGAGGAGGGATTAAGGCCTACCACCATAAACCAGGTCCAACTTGCCAGCCACATGAGCCAATAACTTTGTATGCAAATCCTCCAGCTCCCATAAAGTCTGCAACCTCAAAAAAGACCCTATGCTAGAATCATCTAGCTAAAGCTGCTACTGAATTTCTGACCCACAATACACAATAAATGCATACTGCTTAAAGAACCAAAGTTTTGGTGTAATTGGTTATACAGCAATAGATAACTAATACACTGTCCTTCTCAACCTGATAGGCAGATGTTCTGACACAGGACATCTACATCTTTGTAAGATCAAAAGAAATTAATTATTTGTTCTACAGGTTAATAAATTCAATTTTATCAGGTTACCCAAAAGTCATGAGTCCCTAGAAGATCACTCATGCCCACTAGATGTCAAACTCACAACAGTGTTATTCTTAACCCAAAATGCCAATTTAATAATTTACACTGAGAAGGACAAGCCATTGCTCCAAATGTTGGGTCCTTTTAAGAGGACAAATTGAAATCCAATGATTGTTTTATAAGGGTAGAAGTTGAAAAGAGGATCACTGTATATGCCCACAGAATATATCTATGAATTATGAGAGTTGCATTTCAAAATCCTTTCTTTTTTCCGGAATATTTCTTTAAAAGAACTAGTCACTAGAACCAAAGTAGTCTTTAAGCCTGCAAGCAAAATAAAGACATAGGTCTTTAAAGGAATCAGTAATAGAACTATAACAACTATTAAAAGACTGAAAAACGCTGGAATACAGCCATAAGTTTTCAGGGAGAGCATTTATACTCTCCCATAAAACACCTCTTCATTTTACAAGAGGAAATGCCCTGTTGCTCTGCGCCAGCCACACTAGCATGTTTCTCTGTTGAAGGTGCTACTTGACCCATCTTCAAAGGCCCCAATTTTCCTATCCCTCTGAATACCTCTCCCCCACATAAATGGAAAACCAACTCAAATCAAACCAGAAGAGTTTCTTTGCCTTTGCTTTTGATTCACCTGCTCTTCCTCCACCCCCGATTATCTCAGCTCCTTTTCCCTCCAGAGAGCTAATTCATTGAATGTCTAATAATCTATTTTGTGTATTATCCTTCCCAGTGGGCTTGCATTTTTACCTATCTAGACATATGCCTATCTAGACATATTTCTGTTTCAGAACCACTGATAAGGTCATGATTTTTAAGCTTCAGTATGTTTAAGAATCATTATGGACTTTTTTAATAATGTAATTCCCTCATATCACTCCTACAGATTTCTAATCCATAAATCTAACATAGGACCCAGAAACCTGCATTATCTGAAGGTAACTCTTGGAGGATACATAAAGGAAGATATTTTAAGATTAAGGAAATCTAGGTTATTAGAAACCACTGGCAGCTAAAGCTTCCTGCCTCTTTCTTCAAGCAGTATTACCACCTCCTTGCCATTATAGTTATTTCATTTCCTAATCGGTTGGAATTATCCTGCTGCTCTTCCCACAAATCCGGACCCACACATGTCCACTTTCTCAGCAGGCAAACAAATTGCAACTTGGTTCAGATGGACTCCACGTTAAAATTAGGCTCTCACTCTCAATCTGTGAGAGTTAACATGCCATAATTCCTGGCTTAAGTCTCTTTCCTATTTTGTCCTTTCACCACTTGCCTGCCCTCCAGGATTTCTAAACTAGATAAGCTGTCAATCACTAATGACCATAGACCCCATTCTGCTGAGCCAGATCCTTGACACTGACCCTCCTGAGCCCTTGTTTTTTCAGGGGTAGTTAATAGACCACTCACATCTTCTAAAATCTGGGTCCTTGGGGACAGAATTCACAAACACACATTTATAAGTTCCCCAGTTTTACTTAATATAAGAATCGTTGGTATTAAGCAATTTCTCAAAATTGCCAAATGATAAAAAGCATCACTAGGTGAAAAACACAGTTTCATAGACCTTACCACCCAGTGATTCTGACTGAGGGAGGGGCAGGCTTTATTTGTGACAAGTGTTCTTGGTAATTCTAATGATGAGGCAAATTGGGAAACCCTGGCCTAAAGTAACAATTTAAGACTTTAACAGTAGGATAGATATCTCTCTGAATTCAGTTTTATATTATGTTCAACATTAAACCTAGACACGTGAAGCTAGCCGGTATTAGGAAAGCAATCCTCAGAAGATAACAAGTAGCTTAGCAAGCAGTCTTGCACTTTTATTTCATCTCTCACATGCAAATATTTCCAGCACTAATGAGGGATTTTTAAACAATACTTGAATCTTTAAAAATGCATGTTGCATGAGTGAGATTTATCAATTCCCTTTAAAAAATAAATTTATTCAATTTTTTAAATCATGTTTCAAATTTAGCCTTTCAAATAAAGCATTTAAATGGGGGAAATCTTTGGCAGAAAGACTATAATATTATACATACATTATATTTATTATATAAATAACATTATGTTTTATTATTATGATACATAATATAAGATTATTTAAACTAGTCATCTTTGAAACACAATTCTAAATACACAACTACTACTGAAGGGGTTTTTTTCATTCAATAGAAGTTTATTGGTTCCTGCGTACCAGGCCCGGTTCTAAATGAGAATTGGGCTGATTCAACACAAAGTCCCTGCCCTCGTGGAGCTTGCACTTGTCCTACTGTCATGAGGACAAGAAACAATGTAATGGTAGATGATGATAAAAACTAGGAAAAATCTAGAACATGGGGGTAGAAAGTGAAAGGAGAGGGGAAGTGCCACATTTGATAAAAAGGTCAAGAATGGTTTCCCTAAGAAATAAATGAAACAAGGGGACAAGATATACCTGGGGGAAGAGCATTCCAGACAAAGAGAACAGCAAGTGCAAAGGCACTGGTACAACATGGAAGCTAATTAGACCAGATGTCTAGATTTCACCATCCAGAGATCCTTCACCAAATCGCACCATCTCTAAGTCATTAGGGGTGTCCCAAGGGTCTTTATACCATACACACTGTCTAGGTTCAACGGTGACTGTAAAAGCCCAGAAATCACCATGCTGCCCTGATTGGAAAAGATGTGCCCCTCACATATACAACACAGACCCAGAATCTCAGTATATCATAATAGAAACAGCTCTGATCCAGGAACTAGAAGACCTGGAGTTTATTTTTAAGTATTCTGAGTTACATGTCAGTAACCAGGGTTACTATCTTCACTCCAATAGATCTCTCCTAAATCTCAAAGTATCTTTGGAATCTAATTTTAGTTGTATATACATTTGATTTCCTAAAATAAACAGTGAGAATGGGAAGAGGGAGGACTTTCAAAGTTTGGATAAGATGACCAATGATCTGGTGTACCTCCTTTTATGAACTGTTTAACAATAATAAAATTACAAAAAGCTCTAATTTTCTAGATGACATTCTGTCACAAAATAGTTAAACTATTCAGGAATATGGCTAGAAATTGGAGATGGAAAATGTTATATGGTCTCCAGTTTGTGCTCATAACTAAACAGAATTCCTCTCTTTGGTAGGGTCATTCTTGGGGAGATAAACTAGTGAAATATTGAGGAACTAGTGATTTTTTTGAATATATTTTATTGATTATGCTATTACAGTTCTCCCATTTTCCCCCTTCATTCCCCTCCAGCCTGCACACCCCCTCCCACCCACATTCCCCCCCTTTAGTTCATGTCCATGTGTCATAAGTTCGTTAGCTTCTACATTTCCCACACTATTCTTGCCCTCCCCCTGTCTATTTTCTACCCACAATCTATGCTACTTGTTCTCTCTATCTTGTCCCCCTCTCTCCTCCTCCCACTCCCCTGTTGCTAACCCTCTATGTGATCCCCATTTCTGTGGTTCTGTTCCTGTTCTAGATCTTTGCTTAGTTTGCTTTTGTTTCAGGTGTGGTTGTTAATACCTGTGAGTTAGCTGTCTTTTGACTGTTCATGTTTTTTATCTTCTTTTTCTTAGATAAGTCCTTTTAACATTTCATATAAGGGCTTGGTTATGATGAACTCCTTTAGCTTGACCTTATCTGAGAAGCACTTTATCTTCCCTTCCATTCTAAATGACAGCTTTGCTGGATAGAGCAATCTTGGATGAAGGTCCTTGACTTTCATGACTTGGAATACTTCTTTCCAGCCCCTTCTTGCCTGTAAAGTCTCTTTTGAGAAATCAGCTGGCAGTCTGATGGGAACTCCTTTGTAGGTGACTATCCCCTTATCCCTTGCTGCTTCTAGAATTCTCTCCTTCATTTTAATCTTGGCTAATGTAATTATGATGTGCCTTGGTGTGTTCCTCTTTGGGTCCATCTTCTTGGGACTCTCTGAGGTTCCTGGACTTCCTGGAAGTCTATTTCCTTTGCCAGATTGGGGAAGTTCTCCTTTCTTATTGGTTCAAATAAGTTTTCCACTTGTTGCTCTTCCTCTTCCCCTTCCCGTACCCCTATAATTCAGATGTTGGGACGTTTAAAGATGTTCTGGAGGTTCCTAAGCCTCTCCTCATTTTTTTGAATTCTTGTTTCTTCATTCTTTTCTGTTTCGTTGTTTCTTTCTTCCTTCTGGTCCACTCCATTGATTTGAGTCCCAATTTTCCTCCCATCTCTATTGGTTCCCTGTGCATTTTTCTTCATTTCACTTATTGTAGCCTTCATTTTTTCATCTAATTTGTGAGCAAAATCAACCAATTCTGTGAGCATCCTGATCACCAAGGCTTTGAATTGTGCATCTGGTAAGTTGGCTATCTCTTCATTGCTTAGATAAATTGGCTCTGGGGCTTTGATTTGTTCTCCAGTTTGAGCCATTTTTGTTTCTGGATTTTTTTGTTTGTTTTTTTGTTTTTTTGGTCTAGTCACAGCTGTTACATAGTGAGGGGTGGAGCCTTAGGTGTTTCCCAGGGCGGGGCAGCCCAGTCCCTGGGTAGTGATGCTGTACATGGGGGCGGAGTCCAAGAGGGAACAATGGCGCTTGCTCTGCTCTCTCACAGATTCCAGTCCCTTCCGCTGCTTACCCTTCACGTGGATTATCTGCACGCAAATGTGGGACCACCTGGTCAGCCAGCCACCTTGCATGGCCTCACTAGGTCTGCATAGTTGCCACCCCATGCCCAGGGTCTGCTAGCCACTGCCTGTGCACCTGGGGTCTGCTAGCTGCCACCTGTGCGCCTGGGATCTTCCAGCCACTGCTGCCTGCATGCCAGGTCCACACCTCCACTTTTTCCTGCTGCGACTCCACCCCTCTTACTGGTCTGGATGAATGGTTGTTGGACTTCCATACAGTTCAATTTTCTATGAGTTCTGGTTGTCTTCTTGTTTCTAAATCTTTGTTGTCCTTAGTTTTGGTTGTGAGAGGAGGCACAGTGTGTCCACCTACGCCTCCATCTTGGCCAGAAGTTCAGGAACTAGTGATTTTTATAGTGTTCATCTGAGGCAGCAAGTTGTGAAAAATGCACTCATATTTGGAAGACATAAGACCTGAGTTCAAATCCTAGCTGTGATTTATTGACAGCTAGGTGACAGCTATGTGACTCTGAGCAATGACATATTATTTCTGCATCTCATAATATTTCTTCCTCTATCATAAAATATAACAGTTCTTGCTCATTTCTACCATAAGAAGTTATTCTGAAATGTTTTAAAAATGAGAGAAATTATTTATGAAAGTGCTACTTAAACTACAAGTTGTTATGCAATCATAATATATTAATTTCCAACTCAGCTTTATTCAATAATATAATTTTCCTTATCAAAAACTTTTTACTTTATGAAATAATTTTACCCACCTTCTTTCCCTCTTCTGTTCTGTTGTACCAATCAAAGCTTTTTCAGCAATGTATCTGCAAAATTCAGAGCTCTTTGGGTCCGACCTCTGAGACACCCAACACTAATGCTGATGCAACCTGGTACAGGAACTGGGATGGACTGGAATGCACAGGCTCCTCACACTGGTCAAACCCCTGAAGCACTTTCCATCCCAAATGTCCAGCAATGCAGATAGGTTAAATGCATTCTATTTCCTCCATAGTTTGTCTTCCACATTTTCCAAATATCTAAAGTCATAAGTGAGTACTACATTACATAAGCAAACACAAAATTACATAAATACTGTTATTACAATTATGTTTTTAAAATAACCATATGGATAGAAAATATACTGTAAGTAAAAATATCAACAGTTGTATGTGGATAGGTAAATTGTGGGTAATTTTATTTTCTTCTGAAACTTTTATTTTTTTTGAATTGTCTATTACAATGAGATTACTTTTATATTTTTATACAATACACATTTATTTTTGAAAAAACTAGAATATTCAGAGAAATAAAAATTTAAAAATGTAAATGTAATCCCATAATGGGTGGATAGATATATAGACAGATGTGTCTGTTTTATTTAATGGGTTAAACCTGGTAGTGTGCAAACAGGAAAGCTCTTTTTTTACCACCTCCTTCAGACTGTATCTGTCAGCTCTCCCTTCTCCTCCCCCCGGATGGACGAGTGGATCCCACTGCTTCGCAAATCACTTTCAGCTACAAAGGAACAATTTATCCTCTCCCCCACTTCAGAACTGATGTAAGGATTAGAGACCTATGGGGGCCAAGAGCCAGAGGAAGGAGACTTTTGTTCTTTCACATTCCTCATTTCACCTCCTCCCTTCTTCTGGCTCAGACAGGAAGCTGGGTCCAACTAGCAAGAGGGATGAGAAGACAAGGCTTTTTTACTCAGCTGTTGCCCTGTGTCAACTACCCAATCAAATTCTAGTTCTCTCTCATGGGGTAAAGAGCATTAGTTTCATCCTTATTTAGACACCTGTGCATCTCCATGGCACCTCTACCTGTAACATCCAGACACCAATGATGTTCTCCAGGATACAAACATTCCCCTAGTACCTGCCTTTTGAGGTTCACCCACAGCTTCTTTCTAATGAAGCCCTTCCCCAAAGCAAGCAGCCCTCTTGGACAAGACACTTAATAAAGACCATTAACACTATTAACACCATCCTCCATGTTTACATGGCTCACAGAATTCACAAATCTCTATCCCCACCTATTCCCATTTCTGCTGTATCTCAAGCAGCTTCCCAAAGTCAGAAGTGTCCAAGTGAAAGGCAGTCATCAGTTTCAATCTTCCTTATATTTGGTCCCTAAAATCCTGGGCACAGGTATCCATTAAATCTCTCATGTGCCACATCTATACACTTGCGCTGTTCAGCAGATATCCAGCAGAGGAGCAAAATGCTGTCTCCCCTTCACACAAGTACCCCTTGACCTCATCGAGGGTTCCTCTTATGGCTCTCTCCTTTGGCTTGTGGAGAAGACTCAAAGACCCATCTACTATAAACTCCCATCAAAGAATCCTCCCAATAAATGTTCAGGCTTTACTTAAACAGGCTGCTGCTGATGACGGATACTGGGCCAGTCTGGTCCAATATCTCACAAGTGTTCTGGCACATAACCTAGCATCTCTTTTAAAAATGTGGTGGTACTTTTTGTCCAGTGTCTCAGCTTTGAAGACTTAGCCAGAATTCTATGACAACAGGAAAACTGCCATTTCACCAGTTAGGTACATGTACTGTTACAAAAATGAGATTTTATGTACATATTAATAAGCATTATGTCTCAAAGTACATCACTGGCCTATTATGTCCTTATTATTAAGAAAAATAAAAAGATGAATATGATAAAATCCCTGTCTTTTAAAAAGCCTGTACTGCAGCAAGAAAGATAAGACATATGAATACATAACTGTAATAAAAGATATTACAAATGCCATAAAAGTGACAAAAACAAAGCATTATGGATAGTACAGAAACAGAAAATTGCTTCCAGTGTGAAGTACAGAGGACTGTGTCTCAGGAGAGGTTAAATTTCAGCCAGGTTGTTGAAGAATTGCTAACATCTCAGCAGTGAAATGGAGGTGGGAGAATGCGCATTCCAGAGACAGGACCTGTGTGAGCAAAAGGGCAGAGACTGAACATCATTCCATTTCTTCAGGGTAACACCAAGTAGTCCAGGTTTCTGGGGAACGCAGTATTGTGGGGGAAAACTAACAATGTCCTCGGGCTAGCTAATCACAAGGGGTAGCTAGAGAAATTGGGCTGTTTATTTGGTAGTGGGGAGTTACTGAAGAATAGTAAATTACAAAGAGACACCAAGCTGTGCAAGGAAGGGCTTAAGGCCAGAAAAGTATCATGGAAGCGTAGGCAATAATCCCTGAACTGGAATGGTGGCGGGGGAATGCTAAGGAACGCACAGTGATTCAAGTGACAATCCATAACCTTTCAAGCATTCAGCCCATCCATCATCCTGCTAACAGCAGTAAAGCCTTGCTGGAGAGACTGGCTTGACTCTTTGCCGGTAATGAAGGATTTGCACTGAGAATATGTTTTCCCACTCCGTATCCCCCTCAAGGCCAAAATACATTTTCAAAGAGGCTGTCTAGTGTTAAGGGTTCAGGCAAAAGGCATAGAAAGAAGCAAAGTTAACTAGCTCATAAGGGAATCAAACTCACTGACAGAGACAAAGGGTCACAGGCACATGTCTGGAGGTTTAAATGGCAGGACAGAGGAAAGGGATGGCAAATGGACTAACATTCCTTGAACCTGCCTCTGCAATAAAATTACCCATAATAGCAAAACATTGAAATGGTGATGGTAAGTAATTATTTGTGCTGAGAAATAATAATAAATGCTACCTATGGATTGTGAATATTGAGATGTGTGATGCTAATTGGAAGTGCTATACAGCACTCAATTTCTGTACTAGGTTCCCTAATAGCATGTCAATATGACCAAGAATTCTTCATGTTGTAAGCTATCCTCATTTATGTTATCATTAAAATGCCAAGTCTGGGTTCTGGCCAAACGGAGGCGTAGGTAGAAACCCTTCACTTCCTCGCACAATCAAAAGGAGGATGACAACCAATCTAAAAACAATAAACAAGCATAAGTGCCAGAAAAATCATGGAACTCCAACAACTAAGGAATTAAAGAAACAGTCAACCAGACCAACCAGACCTGTAAGACAGGCAGACAGAGAGAACCCATGGCGAGGCTGGCTAAGAAAACCTGCGTTGAGGCTGGATGAATGGGAAACTGAGACTCACAGCTGACTGTGGACTACAATGGGGGTTGCTGTGGTGGGAGAAACTCCCAGTCTCACATAAGGGTCTATTGGAAAGTGGGTCTAGAGCCAAGCAGGGGAGCTGCATTGTTCCCTCTCTGGCCCCTCCCCCACAGGCAGTGCTGCAGCACAGCAAGGAGGGTTGCCCTGCTCCAGTGAATACCTAAGGCCCCACCCCCTTGCAACTTAACAGGTTTGCTGAGACAAAGAAATAGGGCCCAAATGAAAGCACAGAACAAAACTCCAGAAAGAGAGCTAAGTGATGAGGAGATAGCCGACCTATCTAATATAGAGTTCAAAGCCCTGGTTATCAAAATGCTCACAGAACTGATAGATCTTGGTCACAAAATGAAAGAGCAAATGAAAGATACCCAAGGTGAAATAAAGCAAAATATTCAGGGAACTAACAGTGATAGGAAGGAAACCAGGACTCAAAGTAAGGATTTGGAACAAAAGAAAGAAATAATCATCCATCCAGAAGAAAAGGAAGAAATAAGAATTCAAAAAAATGAGGAGAGGCTTAGGAACTGGGACAACTTGAAACGTTCCAATATCCGAATTATAGGGGTGCCAGGAGAACAACAGCAAGAAATTGAAAACTAATTTGAACAAATAATGAAGGAAAACTTCCCGGTCTGGCAAAGGAAAAAGACTACCAGGAAGTCCAGGAAGCCCAGAGAGTCCCAAAGGAGTTGGACCCAAGGAGGAACACACCAAGGCATATCATAATTACATTACCCAAGATTAAAATGAAGGAGAGAATCCTAGAAGCAGCAAGAGATAAGGAGACAGTTACCCTCAAAGGAGTTCCCATCAGACTGTCAGCTGATTTCTCAAAAGAGACCTTGCAAGCAAGAAGGGGCTGGAAAGAAGTATTTGAAGTCATGAAAGGCAACAAACTACATCCAAGAATACTCTATCCAGCAAAGCTACCATTTAGAATGGAAGGGCAGATAAAGTGCTTCCCGGAAAAGGTCAAGTTAAAGGAGTTCATCATCACCAAGCCCTTATTATATGAAATGTTAAAGGGACTTATCTAAGAAAAAGAAGATAAAAATATGAACAGTAACATGACAGCAAGCTCACAACTATCAACAAATGAACCTAAAAGAAATGAAAACAAAAACTAAGCAAACAAGCAGAACAGGAACAGAATCAGAGAAATGGACATCACATGGTAGGATTTCAGAGGGGAGGGGGAAGGGTGAAATAGGGGGGAAAGGTACAGGGAAAAAGAAGCATAATTAGTAGGCATAAAATAGATGGGGAGAGATAAAAATGGTATAGGA